>JAJONR010008349.1:0-27624 GCA_029582245.1 Solanum etuberosum | reverse complement strand
CCTTGGGATTTGATATGATTTGTGATGTACTTGATGCCCCCATCCATGTTTCTACCCCAGTTGGAGAGTCTGTCATAGTCACCCATGTCTATCGTGCTTGTCCTATCTTGTTTATGGGTTTTCAGACTTGGGCTGATTTGGTTATTTTAGATATGACTGACTTTGACATAATCTTAGGCATGACTTGGTTGTCCCCCTATTATGTTGTGCTTAATTGTAATACTAAGTCTGTGACTCTAGAGATCCCAGGTAGGGAAAAGTTAGAGTGGGAAGGGGTGTACAAGCCTAAGCCAGCTAAGATCATATCCTCCATTCGGGCTAGGAAACTGGTGGGGCAAGGTTGTTTGGCTTATTTAGATCATATTCGGGGTGTTGAGGTTGAGTCTCCCTCTGTTGAGTCTATTCTTGTGGTATCAGAATTTAGAGAAGTGTTTCCTACTGATTTTCCTGGTATGCCTCCGGATAGAGATATAGATTTCTACATTGACTTGGAACCTGGTACCCGCTCCATTTCTATCCCTCCTTACCGTATGGCTCCAGCCGAATTAAGAGAGCTTAAGGCTCAAATCTAAGAGCTTCTTGATAAAGGATTCATCTGTCCTAGTGCTTCCCCGTGGCGTGCCCCTGTCTTGTTTGTTAAGAAAAAGGATGGTAGTATGAGAATGTGCATACACTATCGTCAATTAAATAGGGTCACCATTCGGAACAAGTATCCACTGCCTCGGATATATGATATTTTTGACCAGTTGCAGGGTGCATCCATTTTCTCTAAGATTGATCTAAGGTCTGGCTATCATCAGTTAAAGATTAGGCTTGAGGATATACCAAAAATAGCATTCAGAACTCGCTATGAACACTACGAGTTTCTAGTGATGTCATTTGGGTTGACAAAAGCGCCTGCAGCTTTCATGACTTTGATGAATGGTGTGTTCAAACCATTTCTGGATTCTTTTGTGATTGTTTTTATTGATGACATATTGGTTTATTCAAAGAGTAAGGAAGAACACGCTGACCATCTTTGTATTGTTCTGGGTGTTCTTGGGAGACAAAAGTTGTATGCTAAATTTTCTAAGTGTGAGTTTTGGTTGACTTCGGTTGCCTTTTTGGGGCATGTAGTTTCAAGGGAAAGGGTAATGGTAGATCCCCAAAAGATTGAAGCAGTCAGGAATTGGGTCCGAACTAATTCTGTGACTGAAATTAGGAGCTTTGTGGGGCTTGCCAGCTAGTATCATTGATTTGTGAAGAACTTTGCTTCCATTGCCACACATCAGACAAGGTTGACCAAAAAGGAGGTACCTTTTGAATGGACTGAAAAATGTGAGGAGAGCTTTCAAAGGCTCAAGACTCTCTTGACCATAGCACCTATTCTTGCACTACCAGTGGAAGGTAAGGATTTCATTGTTTATTGTAATGCTTCACATTCGGGATTGGGTGTTGTGTTGATGCAGGATAAGAATGTCATAGCTTATGCTTTGCGACAACTGAAGGTACATGAGAGGAACTACCCGACGCATGGTTTGGAGTTGGTAGCGGTAGTATTTGCCCTTAAAATATGGCGACATTATCTTTATGGTGTCAAGTGTGAGGTATTTACTGACCACCGTAGCCTACAACATGTATTCACTCAAAAGTATCTAAATCTGAGACAGCGAAGGTGGATGGAGTTACTCAAAGATTATGATGTAACCATTCAATATCATCCGGGTAAGGTAACGTGGTGGCAGACGCATTAAGCTAGAAGGAGGTGAGTATGGGTAGTCTAGCTTGCTTGAGTGTATCCAAGCGACCTTTGGCTAAGGAAATTCGAACCTTGGAGTCTAAATTCATGAAGTTGGGCATCTCAGAAAGAGGTGGGGTGTTAGCTAGCATTGAGGTTAGGGCCACATTCATTGAAGAGATCAAGGCCAAACAGTTTGAGGATGAGAATTTGAATGAGCTTAGAAAGAAGACAGTGTCTGGTAAGGCGCAAGATATGGTTCTTGATGCAGGGGGTGTGCTCAGTTTTAAAGAAAGGATTTGTGTCCCCCGAGTGGATGACTTGATTCATAATTTGTTGACAGAATTCCATGGTTCGCGGTATTCCATTCATCCGGGTGTGACCAAGATGTATCGAGACTTGAAGCGACTTTATTGGTGGCCTTTCATGAAGAAAGATATAGCGGAGTTTGTGGCTAAGTGCCAAAACTGCCAACAAGTAAAATATGAACACCAAAGGCCTGCAGGTTTGCTTAAGAGAATGACAATTCCGGAATGAAAGTGGGAAAGGATAGCCATGGATTTCGTGGTTGGGCTTCCCAAGACTTTGGGGATGTTTGATTCTATTTGGGTAGTGGTTGAAAGATTGACTAAGTCAGCCCATTTTATTCCGGTTAGAATAGACTTTAATGCTCAGCAGTTGGTGAAGGTTTATGTGAAAGAGATAGTGAGGTTGTACAGGGTGCCCCTTTCTATCATCTCAGACTGTGGTACGCAGTTCACATCCAAGTTTTGGAGGAAATTGCATGATGAGTTGGGCACTCAACTCACCTTTAGCACCGCCTTCCATCCGCAAACGGACGGGTAGTCAGAGAGGACTATTCAAGTTCTAGAGGACATGTTGAGGGCATGTGTGATCGACTTTGGAGGACATTGCGATAAGTTCCTACCCTTGTGTGAGTTCTCTTATAATAATAGTTACCACTCCAGCATTGATATGGCACCATTTGAGGCACTTTATGGGAGAGGATGTAGATCACTCACAGGATGGTTTGAGGCTGGAGATGTGAAACCTTTGGGGGTTGACTTGGTGAAGGATGCTCAAGATAAGGTAAGAAGCATCCAAACTAAGCTTCTAGCAGCCCAAAGTCGACAGAAAAAATATGCAGACCATAAGGTAAGAGACATGGCATTTCAGACTGGTGAGACGGTTCTTCTTAAGGTGTCACCCATGAAAGGGGTGATAAGATTCGGCAAGAAGGGCAAGCTTAGTCCTCAATACATTGGACCATTTGAAGTTCTTGACTGTGTAGGGCCAATGGCCTATAGATTGGCTCTACCTCCAAACTTATCTGGAGTTCATCCGGTATTTCATGTGTCCATGTTGAAGAGATATCATAGTGACGGGGATTACATCATAAAATGGGACTCAGTTTTGTTAGACAAAGACCTCCAGTATAAGGAGGAACTGGTCGCAATTCTTGATCGCGATATCCGGAAGCTGAGGACCAAGGAGATTCAGTCCATGAAAGTTCAATGGAAGCATCGTCCCGTTGAGGAATCCACTTGGAAACCGAGAAGTACATGCGAGACAAGTATCTCCAGTTATTCAACGATTCAGGTATTACTCTACCCTTACTTTAGCCAGTCTTTCCTAGTTGATCACTCGGGGAGGAGTGATGGGTAAATTGGTATCTATTGTAACGACCTGATTTCATCGTTAGGGAAAAGCCAATGGGGAAAGAATTTGGGTCAGAAAACTTTTGGGTATTAACTTGGAAATTCCTAGCCTAGTCAAGATTTTGGATGAAATTTGGGTCACGTGAGGTCTAGGAAAATTTGGTAACGAATGAAACATCTAATTATTTTTTTTCTCACATGAGTAGATAGCCAAGACGTTAAGGAGACCGTACGACTTTACGGAATCAAATTCGGACAAGTAGAACTCCCAAAACTGATCTTAGCGTGAACGAGTAGTTTTTGAATGTCATAGGTTGAAGGTGTGTTGTGAAATGGGAGTTTGGAACTCAAATTTCGACTCTCTATTTTCGTGAAAGACGCCAGGGCAGAAATTATCCCACCAGGGCAGAGCCGCTGTAGCGGGATGGGGGCCGCCACAGCGGAACAGTCGCGACTTAAGTTGGAAATAAACCCCAAAAACATCATTATTCTGTAAACTTCATTCTTAAGAGTTAGGAGATGACCCCGGGTTATTTCTTGACAATTTTCCCTGACTTTTGGTGCTAAAGGTAAGGATTTTACTCCCCGAATCCATTTTTTGATCCGTAGAATGTAAATTTATGGGTATTTATCGTTGGGGGAGGGTTTGGCCTGAAGTTGATGGTGGGAAAAATCCCTAGCTGCACCTTAGGATCATGGGTTTGGTCTTGGGTTATTGGGTTTGATATAATCCGGGTGAATTAGACCTTAATTATTGATCCTTGCGTTAAATAATGTGTTTGTAGACCACGAACAAGCGGAAAGAATCCGGAAAGGGAAGATTCAAGTGCCTTAGAGGGATTCAAGCTTGGTTTCGAGGTAGGTGATGGTTTGATTTCATGTTTGTGTGATGTATGTTAGTATTTGCTTCATTGTAATGCATGTATATATGCGAATGTTTCCCTATTGATCACACCTAATGTAAATTTGTATGAATGAATGATTGTAAGCCATGAATCAACACTTGATTGTATGATTATGAGAATGTACATTGTGATTGTGATTTTGGCATGTTGAATGGATCGGGTGTCACGTTCCGACACACTAACTGGGATCGGATGTCACGTACCAACATACATTTGGATCGGATGTCACATTCCGACACACTAACTTGGATCGGGTGTCACGATCCGGCACACTAACAGTTTGGGTATGGGTTCCATGAGAGGACCATTGACTTTTCATATATGCGTATTGTTGAGAATGTGGAATTGTACATTGCTCCTAAAATGATAACTGATATTGTATATGTTCGGTATATGCCTGTTTACTATGTTGTGACTGCTTATATATATGTTTCACTTACTGGATTAGCCGCGTGATCCTACCAGTACACTGTGGTTGTGTACTGATTCTGTACTTGCTCATTCTTTTTTAAGTACAGGGCATCTTCAGGCGGCTACGGACAGACCTCGTTTAGGAGATCAGTGAGCAAGATCGGATTCAAGGGAGCTAGTTCTTTCAGGCTGCCATGGGTCCTCTATGTTTTAGTCCACTCTTTTCGGACTTAGACTTTCTAGTTAGATTTACTCGTATGTTTAGTTTGGGTTGTACCCATTTTTCTTAGACTTGTTGAACTTTAGATGTTTTGGTACATTGACTTTCAGATTCTAGGGGTGTTTTCCGCAATGTTTTAGTAACGATTTTTTAGATTTCTAGAGTTTATGGGAACTCCACTTTATTTCTGCATTTAGACCTGCTTTTGTATCTTTAAATGTTTAGTTTTGGGGTTAGTTGGTTAGTAGTAATGGTTCTCCCACCGGAGGGTTAGTGTGGGTGCCAATCACGACAGTCTGGGTCATGACAATTATCAGCCTTAATCATACCAATACAGTATATGCTATTGATTTAGTATCAATTAAGCAAAATTAGTTGGGGGTATATATTGTAATTAATTAGTGGGTATGAGTGTAAAGGGGTATATGTTTGTAATTATTTTACTTCTATGGGTATTTGCTTAGTTTCCCCTTAAATAAAACCCGAAAAGAGCACCATAAGCCCGACAAGTATAAAAAATAGCTAAGTCTTCTAAGAGAACAGTGCCACAAACCAAAAGTTGGGCTCCTAGCCCAAATAACCACCATATCCAGTCAACTCCCAACTCAGCTAGCAAGAATGACAAACAATCTAGACTGCACAGCCAATCAGTACACTCCCAGGCCAGGTGGCAAGAGTGACCTGGGGGGCGTGTCGACTCCGAAGAGGATCTCAGTTATCAAGGCCGCCCAGCTAGCAAGAGTGACCCAGGGGCGTGTCGACTCTGAAGAGGATCTCAAGTAGGCAACAAGACATTGTGGATCGATGTCCATTCACAAAGGATCATAAAAGGCTCCAAGCCTGAAACACTTCAATCTCGAGAAAGCACACAGCCTCCGGTAACGCATCGGAGTCACAGAGACAAGGAGAGAAGGTGAAAAATCTAGAAAATTATGCAAACAGCTAGGTTATGTTTCATACTATCAAACTCAAGTCTGTTATTCCAATCTACAAGGATCTAGTTCGTTCGAAACGACGTTGTAGATGAAACAAAGCTACAAGGCTCACGAGTCTAAGGCAACACTAATATATCCTAGACTAAGGCCGAACATGCTCCAAATAGCAAGTAACAATGCAGATAATTCACAACAGCATGCAACAACACACATAAAACCCTAGCTAGCATGGTACTACCCCAAAACAACACTTATCAACCCTAAAACATGGTATCTAAGAAGAGAAATAGGAATAACTAGGTACCTGCCCTCAATTCATACTAATCATCATGAATTCACACATTCAGGCTCAGTCTAATTCAGAAGGAAGTCGTAGCCTACTTGTAGGTCGACCATGCACGCTTCAAATCACAATGCCAGAGCTTTTCCTTTCCGAATGGCCTCTGAACGCTTCCACGCTATCAAAAATAGGATCGCAACATTAGTACAGTTGTTTAGACACCAAAAGTACTTAAAACAAAAATGGACCAATTTTGGAGCCAAATGGAAATCGTGGGACTCGCATCGAAATTTCCGAAACTGAATCTGTCAAGAGGTCCTAATCAATTCCCCAAACTTTTGTTCCAAAATTGAACACAATTCAGGTCTTGGAACAGCCAATTCAACAACCATGCAAAGAACACAACAATTAAGGCCAAGGCAGCCTAAAGACACGCAAATTCACCTCAAAAGGAGGTTCTTCAACAGCTTTCAATCACAAACCTAAGTATCCATGATCCCAAAAATCACCCAGGACTTTGAATCACTCAAATTGGAGCTCGAACAGAGGAGAAATTGCCAAATCAAAACCTAACTAAGGTTGCAATTCACGACCAAATCTTTATCAAAAGCCTGGTTGATGACCGGCCACTAATGTCTCTTAAGCGACAGGCCTCAAAAAGGCTGGCCTCGCTTTTGTAAGCATGGAAGTTTTGACTAAATATGGGTCTCATACCCAACCCCATTTTAAGCCAAAATCTACAAGGGGGCTCGAAATCAGCCTAGAAGCCTCGGGATCCCAATGAAGGGTCTTTCTATGTCAAACTCAATATTACAGAGCTAACCGCACTGACGGAATTATCATTTGAGCTTGTTTACTCAGAAGATTGAGTAAACTCAAACTTATGCCTTAACTTGAAAGTTAAAACGTCTAATTGCACAGACTCGCACTAAAAGCCTAGGGAGTCTTGATGACCATGCTACTAGCCTAAATTGACCCATTCGGAGCTGATGGAATCATCATAATTGGATTCTAAGGTCATCTTCTTAAACTTTTGATCAAAACTGACCATTCAAGGTTCAAAAGGCGCAAAGCACTAAAACTCGCATGAAAACCAAATAAATGATCATGTGACCGAACTATCAGTCCCAGCAAGTCATTTATAAATGAATTGGGGTCGTTATAGGAATGCACTAAATAAAGAACAAGAGGCATAAACACAGAAATGGCCTGGAGGTCATTACAGTATCATACATGTTCTGAGGTGTGTTACCAATATATGAAATAGTCCTGAATGATATCATGTTAGTATATGATATGCTTTGATGATATCATTGAGAAATTATGAGTTCCTCCCTTTAAGATTGCTCATTAGTAAATGATATCATGTTATTATATATAATGTGTTGGTATCATGAGGAATGAGTTGGTCGTACATGAATGAATGTAGGAAACCTTAATGATACCATAACAATATATGTATATATTATTATGGTATCATTAATGAATGAGTATTATTGTGAACGAATGAATTAAGGAAACATTAGTGTTGTCACAACGATAGTATCATACATGAAATAAGGAGTGTTACTGATTAGATGACACGATCCTCAATGATACCAAGTAGTATGTGATGGTATCATGAAGGTGTCGCTAAATGGTTGAAGTACACATCAATGATACCATGATAGTATATAGATATATTGTAGTGGTATCGTTACAGACTGAAGCAAATATCAATGATACCATATTAGTATATAGATATACTATGACGGTATCATGGAGGTCTCACTAAAGTATTGAAGCATACATTAATGATACCATGAAAGTGTATAGATCTATTGTGATAGTATCATTACAGACTAAAACAAATGACAAAAAAAATAGAAATAAAAAATGAAAAAATATAACTGAAAGAAAAAAATAAAAATAAAATATAGAATGACCAAACATATGAAATTAAATTCTAGTAAAAAAATAATGAATATTACGATTTGAGAAAAAAAATGAATGAAAAGGGAAGAAAAATAACAATGAATAAAGAAATAATCAAAACAAAAAAAGGAACATAAAATAAAAAAATAAAAAAATAAAGAAAAAATACAATAAAAATGGAAAAATCAAAGGAACCAATAAAAGAGGAAAAAGGGAAAAGGGAGAAAAATAAAAGTAGGAAAAAATAGAGAAAATAAACGAATAAAGAAATATATGAGGAAAAAAAAAGAAAATGAGTATATAAAAAAGAGTATGAATTAGATTATGGTGTAAAAAGAAAATAAAGAATAAAATAATTTGGAAAAAAATAAATGAACAAAAATGCATAAAAAATAAAAAACGAAAAAAAAAGTAGAGAAAAAATAAAGGAATAAGAAATAAATGAGAAAAAAAAGGGAATATATGAAATAAATATTTAATATATATCAGATTATGGTGTAAAAAGAATTAAAGACTAAAATAATTTTAAAAAAAATAAATGAACAAAGAAACATAAAAAGAAAAAAATAAAGTAAACAAATAAAAAGTAAAAGAATTAAAAATGAGCTAAATAACTAAAACTACAAGGAAAAAAGGTATTTATTGTAATTAGTTAGGGGGCATAAATGTAATTGTCTGTAAAATTGAATCGGGTGATCCTTAAGTTACTCATATGTGTAAATGCCATTTCTTTGGTGTTCGAATGGATTTGGATATGATTTAAGGTCACAAGAACCCACTAGCACAAAGTTGAGTTGAAATCTTCATTTCCAATTAAGTTTTGACATAAGATTCTACTTAGGTCAACTTCAAACGAGCATATCTCCCAGCAATAGACCCAAGATAGTATATTTGACCCAAGATAGTATATTTGAGCTGACATAAGATTCTACCTAGATAGTATATTTGAGCTGTCAATATGGAATAGGCTGATGTAAGCATTATTTGTTTCCTTAAGAGTCAAATGAAGCGGTCTTATAAGCCAATAAGAAGAGGTTAATAGAAGCATCTTAGAAAGAGGTCTTAGAAAGAGTCTTAGTACCTGCTTTTGCAGAGTTCAATAGCAATGAGATAAGTCTTTCCCGAGTATTAGATAAAAGGGAATGTAGACCAGTGTATAGATGATAGAATAAATCCATAGCTTTCAAGTGTCAGCTTTAGACCTGATAAGATGAGAAATCAAGTCAAGTGTTGAGAATGAGATAGTGATGTCTTCAGGAAGATTTATAGTGTTATATCAATCCATTCATACTCCAACGTATTCCTCAAGTTCAGTGATTATAACATCTTGTGGATATTCCTAATATCAGAATTGTGTCTATGAACTATGCTCATACACTTTAGAGAAGATTCACATCTATGCTCGGTTTTCAGAATGAGGGGTAAAGACTTTAGCCCATTGATCTCAATCTTACTCCATAAATTTATGGATATTAGTCGCATGCTATGAACCTACTCATATAAGCAATCATGTCTCACAGTATGTTCAGTCTCACAAATTCATGATTTACTCTCAATGGCTAGCAACATAGTGTTATGCCATGCATATGCTTATATCAGATATCTCGAATGAATCGTTATTATGATCTTTCACCCTAAAGCTCTTTCAGTGATCCTTTTTAGTTAGATAGTGATGTTGATGATAGTAGTTGAGTGATGAAAGAAAGAGAAGTTTGATATTTCTTATGTTGGTAGCAGTAGTGTACTTATTCAAACTAAAGTTATAAAAGTGAAGGAAGGATGAATGAAGTCTTACTATGAGTAATAGTTAAATGAGAGCAATTAGTCGGTTTCTGGTATTAATGCGTAAAATTTTAGTCGATAGAGATGACGAGAGGACGAGGAATTCTTAGAAGGATTTGTTAGTAAAAGTTCATGGAGTCATGGAGTGGTTATAGTACTAGGCTTGAATGTGGTGTTGTTAACAAGTAGACAAATGCATGATGCATTAGATGTTTCTTGATATAGGTTCAAGGTTGGTTGAATGCGATTATAGGGAGAAGTATTCTTGGGATGGGATTCCCAATAGAGGTATAAAACCTGAATCTTGTGGTTTAGATAAGTATATCCATCTCATGTTTATGACCTTGTGAATTAGAGATTAGGCTTGAACACAGTAAGAGTAAGAGATTTGACTTAGACGTTGGTAAGAGTAGTCATATACTCTAGTGGGAGCTATGAGTTGCGGCTAATGAACTGTAGTAATCAGAAAATAGAGCATAGTTGAGAAGTGTGGCTAAGCTCAAAAGCTACTAGTCATACCACTCAAGGCATAGTATTCATATTCTTACTCCATGTCTGGATACCCTTGTTTCATGTCATATCCTGTAATTTGAAATCTTATGTAAGCTTTGTGCTAAGCGTGCTTGAGTCCAGTTTCAAAACTTTTAGTATGAATCAGTTTCGCCTGTGTTAGTAGGCAAGTTAGAGAGATAGTAAGAGTAACTCATTTTCATTCTCAGTCCAACCTTCATTCGAGGACGAATGATTCCAAGGGGGAGATATTGTAACACCTCAAAAATTTCTAAGCTAAGGCCCGAACCACTCTTTAATAGCCTGTAAAATTGAATCGGGTGATCCTTAAGTATATGTGAAAATATCATTTATTTGGTGTTCGAATGGATTTGGATATGATTTAAGGGGACAAGAACCCCCTAGCACAAAGTTGAGTTGAAATCGTCATTTCTGATTAAGTTTTGATATAAGATTCTACTTAGGTCAACTTCAAACGATCATATCTCCCAGCACATAATGAATTAGGTGGCCTATGACCTACAAAATTAAAGGTCTTTGAATCCTCTTTCCAACGCCACCAAGTTTGCCTCATTTCATGGTCTATGACCGTTTTAGCAAAGATGTCAAACCAGAGTTTTCTGAATCTGTGAATGATGACTCCAACCGACGGGTCGTGGTTTGAACGACGACCCGTCCAGTCAAGTCGTCGATAGAGTACTGGGGTCAACTTTTTGGACCAAAATCCTACGGACCTAATCGACGGTCCGTAGGTGGACCTACTGGCCGTCGTTTGGGCCCGTAAATGGACTTTTGACCCATAAAAACTCAATATAGAATCCACGAATGGGATCTACAGTCTGTGGGTCAAACCACGACCCGTAGATGGACCCGTAGAAGGTTTTTAACGCCAGTTTTAAGAAGGGTAATTTAGTATTTTCCCATCCTTTCTAATCCTAACTCACGACTATTTTTCACTTAATTAAGGTCTAAACAGTGTTAAAATATTATTTTACGTTCTTCAACACTTCAAAGACTTAGAGCAAGGGTTCAAGAGGAGAAAAGCTAGGATTTTCAAGCGTTCTTCAAATTTCATCTATTTCACCAAGAAATTTGTTATTCTCGGGTATGTAAGGCTATCATAGTGTTGGACTAGTTCGTCCTCACACCCCACATCTACTTTCAAATCAGTAAAAGAGTAATCTAGGGTTCTATCCTGAGATTTCAGTATTCTTGAGATGAGTTGGTATTGAGTTTCTGAATTCTTGAGTTGTTGATTTTGAATTCCTATTCCAAATCATTGAATTGTCATACAATGTGAATTGTCATTATTGAGTTGATTGTTCATGACTATTTTTCAGCATGAACCCTAATTTGAGTATTCAGTGAATTCGTATTAAGGATATTTTAAACAAAACATTATTGTTTAAACTGAGTTTTGAGGAAGTAAAGAACAGTTTGAGAAAGAGTATAAGAGAACTAAGTATTTCCCAAAGGTTTGATTTTTACATGAAGAAAAAGAGTAGACTTTTTGAGAAAAGTTAAAAGTGTTTTCAGAAAGATTAAGTGTAGAGCAGTTACCTGTTAGAGAGACCCCTTTTTGAGTAATTATCTCAACCTAGAATGTATTTTTACATTAAGCAAAGAGAACCCTCGTTTTCTAAATGAACTATGAGTTTCAGAGACAGTTCTAATTAGTTACCTCTTTTAAGAGGATAGTTTGAGCAATTATCTCAAACCAGAGAAAAAGTAATATTTTTTACATTTGAGCAGCAGTATATATTAATAGGAGTAGTATTGAGCACCGATATGGGGGAGAGTTCAGATGACTCACAGGCCCCATAAACCATGTCTTGCCCACATGAATATAGGATCATACTTTTTAGATGAATCCTTATTGCTTAGTGGATCCCGGCACGATATTGGACAGTTCTGACAGCGTGGATTAGACGATGTATCATCACTTAGCTCATAGTGATGGTTGTCGATTAGAGAAAATCCCAAATAGAGTTAAAAGTGTATTTTTATTATGTCACTTAATATGTTGAGTTCAGAGATGAGTAAGTATTTTTGTAAAGTTTTAATGATTTCACTCCTTTATTTCTTTACATTCAGTTGAGTATATATCTATATCTATTGCAGTCCTTTCATTCAGTTATTTGTTATTCAGCTATATTACATACTCGTACATTCAATGTAATGATGTCATTCGACCTGCATCTTTTAATGATGCAGATACAGGTTCTTAGGATCCTCAATAAGAGTCTGTTGAGATCACTTCGTCTGCTCGCCTGCTTTTGAGTAAGACCTCATTGCTTTCGGAGGACTTCAGTTTTATGAGTTGTTAGTATTAGTAACATTTTGAGTAGTCGTGGGTTTGTCCCGGCACTCGTCTATATATAGCAGAGGCTTCATAAATAGACAGTTTTGGAGAGTCTTTCAGTTTCAGGTGTTTTATTTAAACTTATGATCCATACTCTGTATATTCAGCAAAGTTTTGTTTCAGGTGTTTTATTTAAACTTATGATCCATACTCTGTATATTCAGCAAAGTTTTGAGATTTAATAAGCTGTTTTTAAACGTTTCTTTCAATTTGATGCTTATGTATGCTTGAGTTAGTCTTCCGCTTGTAGTCAACCAGGATGAGCGTTCGCTTGGGGACCAGCAATGGTTCTCGAGTGTCGGCCACGTCCAGGGTGTAGGCTCGGGTCGTGACAAACTTCGCTTTACTGATACTACATAAGTATCATATATTGTATTTGTATCATTAAGGCTTATAATTTTGCTTAAGTGTTATTAAATCAGTATATATATACTATATTGGTATCATTAAGGTTTCTTGTTCAGAAATTACTCATTAGTCAATGATACTATAACAATGTATATATACTCTTATAGTATCATGGGCTAATGAGTAATTTCTGAACAAGAAACCTTAATGATACCATAAAAAGATATATACTCTTATAGTATCATTGACTAATGAGTAATTTTTGAACAAGAAACTTTAATGATACCAAAATAATATACATATACTCTTATAATATCATTGACTAATGAGTAATTTCTGAACAAGAAACCTTAATGATACCACAACAATATACATTCATGATACCACATGAGTACAAAATACTTTTATTGGTATTTCAATAATGATACCACAACAAACCTTAAATATTTGATCACTTTTTCAAACACTGTATAGTTATAAAAAATCGAAAAAACTGAAAAACCGAAAAAAAACTGAAAGAACCGACTAAAGCCGAAACTGAAAAAGCCAACTTTATGTGGTTTAATTTGGTGTTTAGATTTAATAAATCGACATAATTACTTTAGATTTTCTAATGAAAAACCAAACCAAACCGACATATGTACACCCCCTAATGTCAGCGATGGGAAAAAGGCAATCATGAAAGGAGGAGGACAACAAGAAAAGCAGTCGGCTAAAATGCACTTCGCTTATAAGGAAAATGGTTACTTTTACGTAGGGGGTGTCAATGGGACGGTTCGGTCGGTTATTTTTAAAATTATATCATTCCAAATTTTCGAGTATTTAATAATTTATAACCAAAACTAGATTTTTTAAAATTATCCCAATCATATCGGTTTCTCTTCGGTATTGATACTGTTCGGTTAATTTTTGATTTTTTTTTCTTTTAAAATATCACCTCAAAATATATTATTATCAAAATATATTATTCACAAGTATGTCATTGAAGAAGCACTTCAATTCTTCACCAAGAAGTCAAGAATGTATAACCTTGTTGCGTATTGTTTGATCTTAAACATTTAATAAGAGTGTTTGTATATGTTTTATCATATTATTTGATGGAGTATCTATTATAGTATCTTTTAATTTTAAACCTAATTAATTAAAGACTAATTAAAGAAGAAAGACCTAAAGACATCCAGTCACCATAAGTCTAGGACTTAGGTTATATTTATATTGAAAAATGTTATAAAATATATAAAGTGACAGGAAATACGTTACCACAAACTCTTCTTTAAAAGGTAAATCATTGTTGATCAACAGTTTGCCCACAGTTTAAAGTTCACTGATCTCTTTGCTCTTAATAATTTGTGTACATAAATTCATGATGTTTCAAGAGGAAGCTACCAACAGTCATTTCTTTTCAATAAATAATTTTTGTAACAAGAGAATGGCATACTCAATGAGCATAAACATTTCGAAAAAATACAATATTTCATGTTAAAATGTCAAAGTGAAATATTATTAGTTTCAAGAAGATGAAGAAAGAGGTAAAAGCGAGAAATGATGAGCTGAAACTTAGGTGAACAAACTGCAGTCAAGAAACAAATTATGAAGACAGTTACGGAGAGATTAAGATATATAAATAAGGTAGGTTGAATTAGCATCTGGGAAACGAAAAGAAGTATGTATATCTGTCATCTATACGATGGACAATATTACAAGGACGAATTGTCAACGACAAATGACATCATCCTACAGCTCCATCAGAGTATCCAACACAGCGACCATGAAGTAGACATACGTTTACCTGCCTAGGTGCTAGCAGTTCATTAACATCGGCATATATTGCCTCTATATCAACATTAAGAAGAATTAAGGTCACATCCAAACTTAAGCTTGTCCAAAGTTGGAAACTTCACAACCCCTGTAAGGCAAAGAGAATAAACAGCCAGTTAATACTAACTAAATTGCAAAAGTAGGCAGTCCTTCAGGCATTATATTTCATCATCACATCATCTCCAACATAATACACGGGAAAACCAAATGAGTAAGAATAAACAAAGGTTCAATACATGAGCTTACTTTGAAAATGGCAGGCAAGGATATAACATACTATCAGTTAGCAGCTTCATGATTCACTTATTATTGAACTATGGTAAACAAGCTTTCTAAACTATCACTATGCAGTGCCATGATTAATTAGATAAAGGAAGAGGTGCAAACATTAAACTGTTGGTTTTAACAAAGACAGTTCACTTATTTTAGAGGTAATGGAAGAGACTTCAATAGGGGGATCTAGATCCATGGCAAAATTGCAAGTGTATCGACATTTGACTCCTGTTGCACTAACTTTCCAGAAGTAGGAATAAAACCTGTTGCTCAAATAGATACTCAGAGAGTTCACTTCCACAGACACTCTCAGACAATTGCCGCTTAAGGTTATTCAAGTGATCACAGAAGATCACGGACTTTTTTGTCCAATTATACAATGTTTCCAGCATTTTCTTTCCTCTCCTAATCTTTTCACTTATATGGCACATATGATTTTAAAGAAGGAAGTTCTCAGACAGAATGCAATTCTGACTATCCTCATTTTTACTAGTTATCCTCAATCAAATCCCAACTTTAGAGTACTATTTAATGAGATCTCTTGCTGATTTTCATTGAGAAAATGCTGTACAATTCTTCTCTTCTAGGTGAGGCTCCTAAAAGGCACAGTAAAAGATGGTATTTAATTTATTCTTCAAGACCTCACTCCTATGAGATTTATATTATTGGGAAAGGGACCAAATTTGCCCTCTACTTTCCAAAATGGTTTACATTTAACCTCCATTATACTTTGGGAACAAAAACATTCTTGCCATTAGCAAAGTTGTTAAATGACCTTACTCCTAATGGAACTCCAGATGGAACTTTAAAAAAAAAGCTTAAAGTTTTATATTTATCCTGACGACATGGTTACTTATTTGGGCATATATCTCTTTTCTAATTAATATCAGTCTTCTTCCCCAAATTAGTCTTCCTCCATGGCTGCACCTTAAGTTTCTTCCAAAACAATTTCAGAGAAAAGAAAACTATCTCAAGCAACCACAGACCGAATTGTTGGGGTTTCTTTCCTGTTTTATTTTTGGCTTCTGAGCAATGGTCTTGTTTGATTTAAGTGCACGTATAAAAACAAGATTAGAATCAATTGCAATAGTTAAGCCATAATCTCGACATGATAAGAAAAAAACTAAATTTCATTGTTGATACCTCTGTAGGGGATGAAATGAGCAGGTCCCTCTCGGAATTCATATGACCACTCAATCGCCTGCATTCATAATGCACATCAGATAAAATATTCAAAAGTTGGCTATTCAAGGGCTCTTGCTATTATGCAGAGAAATGTAGTTGTTTCCTCTTGTTTCTCTTTTTCCTATTTTTTGACTGCAGGGAGATTTGTCACAATATGGCAGTACCTTGGCTTCTCAGACTTCGTAAGATGTTTGGACATAATCGATGCCTGCAAATTAAATGTAAAATTCTTCCAAAGATCAGTGAAAATTTTCAAATAAAACAGGCTCAAAAGCTTGTCAAATAAATAAACTAGTCAATTTCTGGTCACTACGAAGTGAACTTCCTTCCTTTAATTGCAAAAAGTCTCAATTTAAAGAAATAAACCTTCTTTTCATAGCAATAGCCTGTTGATTTTCAGGAATTTTACAATTTCCTTTAAACCACCCAAGGAATGTGGTGGAATGGATGGGATCCCTCCATTTTGAACCAATGGTCTAGGGTTCGAGCCCTTGGAATGAAGAAATCCTAGTAGCGTGCACTTCCCAGCCTTACACGGCATGAATATAAATTATATTTTGCATCCTTTTTTTTTAACAACTTAATCCATCATCTCAGGCTTTCACGGTTAATTTTTCAATATTTCACCCCAGACAACTTTATGAATTGAGCCACTCAAGTATATCAACTGAATGTTGCATGCTAAACTAAAATGACCTAACAATTATAGGTTATGCCACAGATAAATTCTCCATTTTCCCATTTTACTTTGACACAAATAATATATGGAAACAGAAGCTTCAAAGGAACTTTTTTTTGGTTTAACCATCTGGTAAATCAAGTGACTGTTACATGCTAAATTTAAATGCCCTAACAATTATAGGTTAGGCCTTAAATGAATTCTCTTTTTGTCCATTTTCGTTCCTATTATTTCTCTTTATTATCCCCTTGGTCATCCATTGAGGCTAAAGAATAACTAAATGTGAAGAATTCAAAACCGGAGTTGAACAATACTGAAAAACAGTACTGAATAGAGTCAACAGAAGCGTGAAGATAGAAAATTATGTTGCTCGATGAAAAGACAAGAAAAGGTAAATGGCTTCAAAAAAAGTGAATAAATAAAGTCAACTGAGAGCTAAATCCACCATTTCTTGAACTTAATTAGGTTTGCAGTTAGAATTTTCATCCAAAAAGTAATACTGAAAAAAACATTTCCATCTCAATATTTATGGCTAGATTAGCATATAATAACACCGTTTCAGATAGCAAGAGCACTGATAATCCCATTTAAAGATGAAATTTAGGGAAGAATTTTAAAATTGCTACGTTTGTAATAAGAGCCTAGCCATCAATCTGACTCCATTATAAACTAAGTAGGCATTTGGACATGAACTTGAAAACATGATTTGAAATTATTGATTTCCGTGAAGGTTGATTTGCAGTTGAAATTGTGTTTGGTTATAAGTTTTGCAAGCAAGGATTTGAAATCAAATTGTACATCTCCTCATAACCATGACAACCCCACAATATGTAAAAACTATGAAAACTTACCCCCAACTCTTATATAACTTTACAGAACGAGCAAACATATCTAAATTACAATTAACAAAGGATTCCTCACAGTAGCACCAACTGATTTTTGGGTGTGTTTTATGGAAAGGGAAAAGTGGGTTGACAAAGTAAGAGTTGGATAATCACTATTGAAAATTGGAATAAAGCTGGGCTTTTTGGGTGTGGGTGTCTTTTTTTTTTTGTTTGCAAAATCTAAAATAATGGGACAAGTTTTAAATTTCAGAAAATTTGAAATCACAAATTTGAAGTTGAAATTATACCTTTGAGGTGAATTTGGTATTGGAAATCAAAATTTCAAGTTCAAGTTGTATTCAAAATGTGATAAACAAACACAGATTTGAAGTCGAAATTTGAAATCATGACATGAAATCTCATGTCCAAACAACACCTAAAAAGCACTCGAATCAGAACTTAGCACACAAATTGTCTCCATCGTAGCACCATTTCAGATAGCTAGAGCACTGATAATCCAGTGCCACCTCCATCATATATTTAAAGATGAAATTTCAGCACCAAAAAGTATTTTAAGATTGTTAGGTTTGTAATAAGAGCATAAACATCGATCTGATTCCACTACAAACTAAAAAGCTCTCAAATCAAAACGTAGCACACAACTTGCCTTTATTGACAACACACGATTCAACAGTATGGTGGCAAAACAAAAAAATTGCAAGTGCTAGCCGCGATGTTCGTGCAACCAGTAATAAAGAAGAGCTTTCAAATTTTAATGGAACTCCTACCCATAATGCTATAAAAAGAGTACCTGCTCTTGGATTATGCTCCTGGCTTCGACAAGCTGAGCTTCTAGCTCAAGCTCTCTCTCTGTTGCTTCTGAGGTAACTTCTGCACCCTTCTGTGCATCATGCAGTTGACCCATCCGTTCCTTCAAATTTCAGCAAAGATTTACAGGTTATTGTGTGTACATACAACACATGATATTTGTCATCTAAACATAGATAGGAGTACAAAGCAAAGTATCTCAATGCATAATCGCCTACTTCATTACCTTGATAGAAGCCATCTTGTTACGAAGACTCTCTTCAATTTGATCCCTAGCCATGTGGAGAGGCAGATCAAAAACATCCTGAAGGGTTACACACACTTGAGTTGCTTCATGTCATTAAAAGGTACGACATCTATAAGAATAACCAATCCTATTTATCTCTTTAGAAAATAAGCTATACCGTTCTACCACCCAATGGGGACTGCAAGTGATCTGTGTCTAGCCTCTCACTGATTGAAGATGATTGCCTCGAAGACCCATTTGGGGCATTTAAGAACTCACGCATGTCAGCCTAAAATAGGAAGGTCAGTCACATTCTCAACAAACGATTGCTTCAAAAGTTTGTATTACACATGAAGAAAATTTGTATAGTCATCACTGATCAATATACACAAGGTTGTGTCTTGATTGCAGCTGACTTCCCTGGAAGACCCCATTTGGGACATTTTAGGGCATCTCCAACCCTACCCTCTATTGTTGTGATTTTAAAATTATTATGTTATGTATTGTATTGTTATCTTATATTTAAATTATTATGTTATGTACAATATTTTTAAATTGAAATTTTCATCTTATCATTTAAATTTAGTGCATTCTTCATAGTGAAAATTAATAATAATATTAAATTAAATCACTTAAAATGACGAAAATTTAAAAAAAATTGAAATATTATTAATTCGGAATGAAAATAGTATATATTAAATGATATTATTTTTTAAAATGTTATATTACGTTTAAAAAGAATTACGAATATTAGAGATTTAATTAATAGTCTTAAATGAAAAATAATATGTTAATTACAAAATAATTTTAATAATAATATAATATTCAAAAAGTGAAATAGAGAGTATGAATAGTAGTTCTCCAAATTCGGAGAACTGGTATTCAACTCCCTATAATTAGAGTGTAGACGATGAAATAAAGAGTGTTGGAGAAAGTATTCTCTATTTTACTCTCCAAATATAGAGAGTGGATAGTAAAATAAAGAGGGGTTGGAGATGGTCTTAGAGGTTACTCATGTCAGCCAATAGCCAATAGGAAGGTCAGTCACATTCTAAACAGAACTGCTTTTTCAAAAGTATGCACTACACATGAAGAAAATTCTTATGGTCAATACACAAGGTCATGTGGCAAACATATATCTTCTGTGCTTGCCATGCTCTTGCAGTTTCCCTTTTTTATTCTTTTTTTCCCCAAAAAATTGACAGAATGAATCAACTAGGAGTAAGACAAGAAGAATCAGAAGGAAAAGGAATCCACATTTAAAGTAACCAAATAGCAAGTACTAACTACTAAGAGCCCGTTTGGATTGGCTTAAAAAAAGTAACTTTTAAAAAGTAACTTTTTAAAGTGCTAAAAGTTATTTTAAAAATAAGTAGTTATGTGTTTGGATAAAAGTGTTGCAGTTGAAAAAAAGTTGTTGATGTGTTTGGCAAATAAGTGTTGTTAAACACTTTTTTTTATCAAAATGTCTGAAATACCCTTAAAACTGTTAACATAATAAAAAGTTGATTAATCTAAGGTTTTTATTTCTAAGAAAAATTAAAACAAAATTAATTTATATTTTAATTCAATTTCAATAACTTAATATTTAAGTTAATTTTAAATGTGCAACTTATTTTAAATTTCAAAAATATATAATTTGAATAGATCACATGAAAGAATTTGGGAATTGTTTAAAAGAATTAAGGGTAAAAAAGTAATAGACTTGGTCAAAGTAGAATGACTTTTAAGTTTTAAAAAAAAAAGTAGGGGTCACCCTACTTTTAACTTTTGACTTATTTTAAGTCACTTTTGACTTATTTTAAGTTGTTCTTATAATTGCCAAACACTCTCACAAGTCAAAAACTGATTTTTAAGTCAGTTTGACCAACTTAAAAGCCCATCCAAACGGGCACTAAGTATGCAGTATATAGACTGAAAACAACTTTAAAAAGACACTATAAATGGCGCACAGGCACTCGTATAAAAACAGGAGTAGTTCCATACTCCCTTAGTCCCTTTCTTCTCATTATTTATTAATCTAATTATTTTTTCTATTCTTTGGGATAAGCTACAGTAAATATATCGAATAATAATTAAGAAAAGAAAGAAGCACTAGAATCCATTGACGTGAAATAAACTCTTCGTTGAAGACAGGTGAAAATTTAACTATGACATTAAACTCTTAAAATCATTGCTTGCAAAAATCCACATAAGTCAGACAGAATACTAACTCTAGTAGAAGCTCAATGCATAGTGGGTTTATCTGAATAGTTGGTTTCATGATACTGATAGTGTGAGGTTTTAAGAAAAACCATTAGCAGATTTTATGATCAATTCACCAGCTCCGAGTGTTGGCCAATGTTGAACAAACTGTACTCAACTTCCTTAAGCAGTATTTATTTGTGAGTGGTTTCATAGGATCATGCAAAGAAATTGTGTTTATTAAAGTTTACTCAAGAAGTTGTAGCAAAAAGTCTTTTTGGGGGAAACGTTTCTTAAAGAAGTGGTTATGGTGTTTCAATGAAAGTTCTTCCACTCACAAAACAACTATAATTATCCAAACACGCTTTATTTTTGCAGAAACCCTTTTCTCCGGAAAAAAAAATCCCAAAGTTATCCAAACAGCTCCTAAAACATCTTTCACTGCACTTTTTTTTTTGGGATAAGACTATGTTTTATCTATCTTCCACAACTCTAAAGTTCCATAGTTATCAAATTTTAACACAAAATAATAACCATAAATCACACAACACTAATTGCAGTTATCTAAGACATTTAGGATTTGTCATGCAAACAAGCCTTCCCTCCCTCACATTTGATCCCAGATAGATAGGGACATGCACCCTTATTCCATCAATACTCATGAGGTTATCTGACTAATAATTATATTTCACGTATGGACAACTCTGTAACCGACTAAGCGCCTGTATTTTGTTCTATCTAACTTTTGAGCACAACATGCTTACAAAATTAATACTAGTTTGAGTGTGCTATATCAACAAACTCCGAACTAAGGGAGGCTATACTTGCTTGATATTTTGTCTGTCAATTCTTGAACAAATTTAGAGGTATTGGGAAGTGATATTTTCATAGAAGTCACAGAGAATTTTGAAAAAACAATCTTGGATCAAAGTTTTTTCAAGAAAATTTTCAAACTTTTTTTTGGGTGGAAAGTGCCCGGAGGCACTCGTTGAACTGAAAAATCTTCTTCCATTCACTAAACACTCAAAATTAGGAGGAAAAATAAAGAACTTACAATTATTCAAACATATTTTTCTTTTAGACAAGCTTTACTCTCAAAATGTTTTCCCAAAACTTCTCTCCAAAGATTGTCCAAACGGCATTAATTGCTGAAAACAAGATGCTAAATCAAAACGCTGAATCGCTGCTATGACTATTGAATGTACCTGCATTGATCGCAGTAATGCCCTCAAATCAGCATTTTCTGCAGCTAGTTCTTGATTTTTAGCTTCGTAGGCATCCACCTAATGGATTAGACAAATGATAAGCTTATCTAGGATACTGAAAGAGTTTAAGCAGGTCCATCGAGCACTTACAATCTTCTTGTAGAAGTCATTGTCAGTCTTCTTCCCATTCCATGTCCCACGTTGACGCCCTTCTTTCTATATACATTTTAATGGAACTGTTACACTCCGGAATACTAATGCGTACATAGCACACCACAAAAGAGTTGATGTTACCTGGAGCAAATTCATTATTTCCATGCCTGATCTGGATTCCTTCTTTTTCTCCATCATCACTTGATTTAGCCTCTCCTGGAAATAGCAGATCCATCCATAAATTTTAATGTTTAATAGGGTTGGAGATGGAATAAGCATAGTTCTGCATATATAATGATAGTATACAAAGATGAGAGAGATCTTACCTGCAACTTTATGTACTCCTTTTCCTTTTTCTTCATTTCATATATCTGTTGAGTTCTGACTTGCTATTTCAACAATATAATTCAGCATAGATGGGACCAGCTATGAAAAACTACTTTATTACAAGCAGTATAAATAAATAGTAGTCGACCTGATTGCCAAGAACCATCCTCTGAAACTCATCTCTTTCCTTCTGCAACTTGTCAATTTGTGCCTTCAAAACTGCAGTAGCTTTAGCTTCCTACACATAAATTTTCTCTAAGGTCAGCAAAGCGTACATCTAGACTCCTTGGTTTTATGAAAAAGTAGGCTTCCAGACCTCTCTAGTAATTGTAGCTATCTCTCTATCTTTGACTTGTAGTTGAGATTCCAGCCTCTCCACTTTGGCCTCTAATCTTGATATGTCTGATAACAGCCTTTCAGAAGAAGAAAATGTAACAATCATTGAACATCTTGCTCAGTTAAGAGAACATCAATATAGACAGAAAACCACAAGTAGACCAAATTGCCAGTATAATCAAGGCCTGGGAACTTTATTCTTTTTGTACTCAATATAATCCAAATGAAATGGTGCATACAGTAAATCACAGGAAAATGTTTATGCTTACTATTGTACTGTACAGTCAGAAATATTCCTAATAATAGAAAGTATCTGGATCCTGGTCAAATTTGCTTATATGCCTACCAATTGAATTGATCTTTTTATACTTCCCTAGTTCTATGAGAAGTCCATAACAACAACAACATACTCAATGGAATCCCACAAATGGGGTCTGGGGAGGGTAGAGTGTACGCATACCTCACCACTACCTCATGGAGGTAGAGAGGCTGTTTTCGAAAGACTCTCGATTCGAGTACATCAATCAGAGTAAGTATGAAAAGGAAAAATGATAGAGCATAAAATATACCAACTACTACGGAAACAGTAATAACAACAACAACAAAATAATGCAATAATCGAAACATCATAAAAATAGACGGTGGTAGTATCCATGCAATGCTCAAAATGTTCTACTTAAAGGCACAAATGCATTGTTTCCAAGGCTGGAAAAGAAAAGAAATAAATTTGATCTTAATCGCGAAAGAAAAGCAGTAAGCTCCCTAAATCAAGGGTTGCATTCAAACATCAAAAATTTCAATTTGAAGAAACAAAATTTGCGAAGGCACCAAAGCCTTTTTACTGAGAAAACACACAAAAGGTCAAAAACAACAGAGGTTGAAAAACCTAAAACTCAAAGTCACTAAGATGACACAAGAAAACCAAATAGATATCGAAAGAATCTATAACTTAATATTTTCCAGTTCAATATTGCAAAGAACTTCTACAAACACTTAGGGGTCGTTTGGTAGGATGCATTAATGCATGCTATTTGTGTATTACTAATACCTTTTACGGTACACTTTTTCAACCTATGTATGACTAATGCGAACACTCTATTAGGCATTATGCTATCTATAACTAATACATGGGAAACCATAGTATTAGTAATGAAAGGGGTTTTAATGTATGCATTAGCATAGTTAAAGACACAATTTCCCTTCAAAACATTTTTCACCGTATTTGTGGAAGGTATTTTTGTAAACAAATAGTTTTTTCAGAAATTATTCAAAGCATGTTACTTTTAATACACCAAACCAAACACTACATAATAGATAATCTCAACATAATTAATACATGCATAACTAATACCAATATTACTAATGTTAGCATTACTAATACACCCCATTCGGCATTATTGTTATACATCCTACCAAACGACCCCATCCATCAATAATTGGAAACTACTTTAAAACTAATATCAATTTCTTAAATGGCTTTCATTCTTTCATTTAAACAATTATTTCAGAGACAACTTCTCTTATCTTTATTCGTACACTAATAAGATCAAAGTTTAGACATGTAATATCCATCCAATCGAAAGAAAACCTAAGTAAATATAACAAAGTTTGTCACTACAAGATCATTTTCACGAAGCCCAACAGAACTACTTCAGAAGTCTTCAATACCGTTGTCTCTGCTCATTTGTAGACTCCCTGAATTCAATATCCCTCTGCCTCTGCTGTAATAGTGCATATACACAATTGCAAGTCCTTGCAATGGAAACCTACCAAATGAGAAATCAGTCAGATACTACACACAGTTCAGCTCAATATGTATAACATTCTCTATACATCTACCAATGATTAGCATCATTCCACTAATAAACACAACTTTGAAGAGTTTCTTGCAAAACACTTGTTTCCATAGAGTAAGCTGGATTTGAATGAAAATAAGTTTCTTCCGAACTTTCATTGGTCAATATTTATGAAGGGGAAACAATTCAAATGTGATACTTTTTTCCAATCAAATTAAATGTCAACTTCAACAGTAATATTTTTTTTCCACTTGAACTATCGTAACACCCAAATTAATATTAGAATGATATGAAGTGGTATCACATCAAATGGGCTAAACAGAGTACAAATTTATGTTAGAAATTGAAATCATTTGAATATTTCAGGATCGAGTTATTTGCACCTGCACCCACTCACAACCTTTGCTTAAAACACAGTACCCCTAGAAAAGGAATATTTTAAAGCAGAAAATATTTTACTTTTATCAGTCAGCTTTCACTATCGTAGTTCGATCAGTTACTTTCACCTCTTTCACTCAAATTTCCCCTCAACATGTCCAAACCCTAACGCATGGTTAGTAATGTCTAGCTTAACCACCCCTCGCCCGGGCTCCCCACAGGTATACATTGTGTAAAATACAATGAGAAGAAGAAAATAAAAACAAAATACGAAATGTCGTACTGGGTCATGTGCAAAAAGATCGAGGGAAGCAGGAAACCCGAAAGTGACCAGTGTTTGGTTGAGATACTTAGCACAGTGTTCCAAATTGTTGATATCTGCAAAGTTACATTCACTAGAAAATACAAAACGCAAAAAAACAACAGAAATCAGTACATTTTGCTGACTAACATTGAAACAGATCAGTTGAAATCAAAAACCCTAAAGATATTATTCTTCTGAATTACCTGATTCCCATACCGCTAGGTGGAGTAGATGCACGCTGCAGAAGAATTACAATTGTTTAACATACGATACACAAAGTAAGTAGAATGAGAGAGAAGGAGAAGGAGAAAGGGGGTTAAAATACTCTGAGATCGTAATCATTGTCTGTAGGAGGCATGTTCGATGCTTGAGAAAAATCCAAAGAAAATAGATCTGAATGTAGGCCAAATTTTGAAATTGAAAATAGTGAGTGTTTCGTACTAGGAAGGAGGGAGGAGTAGTTTATTCCATTGGTTTTCACTTTTTGTGGCAGTCCCCCTCAGTAGTGCCACACCACACACTCGAAAGTCGAAATTGGGGAAAGTACGCTTGACACGACCGGCGGGTATGACGGGTCTAAGGTGAACTTTGTTTTGACCAGCGGATTCTTTTGGTATCATAGGATATTTTGTACTCTGTTTAGTCTCGAAATTATTAATCTTATATTTATAAGATAAATTATGTCTATATGTGATAGGATAAGTAGTCTCAAATAATATTTTTATCCCTCACATAACTTTGTTTATATCATTCCTCGTGCCAAAGGACCCTTGAGAGTGCCGGTCTAGCTTTTGAATTGGGTTAAAATAGTTTTAGGTGATTTTGTGAGTCAAAGATGTCCTTAACGTATTATAAATGGTTCAAAAATGTCTTTCTACTACCTATTAGTTGGGGTGTGCAAAAATTGAACCGATCAATAAATCGAGCCGAAAAAAATGTTATTGGGTTAACGGATTTTTAATAGTTTTATTAAAAAATTATTGGGTTATCGGTTTTTAGTATTGGTTTATTGGGTAAACCGATAACCCATTAAGACAATGGTAAGTTACTACTATACCCTTCATAAATATTAAATATTAATAATTTAACATAACTAGACACTATATCAGTAATCTACACCACGGTCTACACACTTCACATGTCATAGTACTTCTACTTCACATCAGAAATTCCATATTATGTTTTGGTTGTAACATGTTATTGTAGCCTTCATACTACATCTACTCTTATTGATGCAATTTTTCATTATATTTCTTGTTTCACTATATCAAAGCATTTACAGCTGATTTGCTTGCCTCACTGTATCGTGCCAAATTGTTAGAGAAGTGAGAAATCATAGATTTATTTTATGAGCATTTTCTTATTGGGTAAACCAAAAATCGAACCGTTAATGACCAAAAATCGATAAACCAAAAACCGATAAAGAATATCTTATTGGTTTAGCTTATTTAAAAACCGATTTCACTATATCAAAGCATTTACAGCTGATTTGCTTGCCTCACTGTATCGTGCCAAATTGTTAGAGAAGTGAGAAATCATAGATTTATTTTATGAGCATTTTCTTATTGGGTAAACCAAAAATCGAACCGTTAATGACCAAAAATCGATAAACCAAAAACCGATAAAGAATATCTTATTGGTTTAGCTTATTTAAAAACCGATTTCACTATATCAAAGCATTTACAGCTGATTTGCTTGCCTCACTGTATCGTGCCAAATTGTTAGAGAAGTGAGAAATCATAGATTTATTTTATGAGCATTTTCTTATTGGGTAAACCAAAAATCGAACCGTTAATGACCAAAAATCGATAAACCAAAAACCGATAAAGAATATCTTATTGGTTTAGCTTATTTAAAAACCGATTTCACTATATCAAAGCATTTACAGCTGATTTGCTTGCCTCACTGTATCGTGCCAAATTGTTAGAGAAGTGAGAAATCATAGATTTATTTTATGAGCATTTTCTTATTGGGTAAACCAAAAATCGAACCGTTAATGACCAAAAATCGATAAACCAAAAACCGATAAAGAATATCTTATTGGTTTAGCTTATTTAAAAACCGAT
>JAJONR010008348.1:0-24528 GCA_029582245.1 Solanum etuberosum | reverse complement strand
TCCATTTTTGATATTTCCGTTATTAATATTTGCAACCTGTAGTTATTTATCTTTGATTGGTTTAAATATTTATATTCTGGGTATAATTCTTTTAATTTCTTTTTTATTTTCCTTAATTTATTTTCTTTTAGGTCTTTGTTTTTATTATCATATGAGTGTTTTGTCATATTTTATCCTAAGGGTATTTTATACGAATTTGTATTCTTATAGTATTTTATTCTTGTTTCTATATTATATATATCATTAATTACTGCAGAAATTTCCCAATATATTCTATTTAATAGGTGACCTACTGGTTGGTGCTTGTTAACTTGTTCTAAGTATATTTTTAGTTTTTTAAGTTTTCTGTATTTCTTTTCATAATCCATAAGTTTTATTTGTTCGCTATTAATATTTTTATAAGTAATACTAACTTGTTTGGCGTATATACTCATTTTCATATTATTGATTAATCTTTACACAGTAGCACCAGTAGGTCGCCCGACTCAGCAGGGTAACTCATCTGGTACAGGTGGCGGTCAGCGTCAAAACAAGTTGTCTGCTTTTCAGGCTCGCCAGGATCAAGAAGATTCTCCTGATGTGGTCACTGGTACGTTACGAGTTTTTAACTTATATCCTTATGCTTTGTTAGATCCAGGGATATTCTCTCCTTTGTAACTCCTTATTTAGCAGTCAAATTCGATGTTAGTCCAGAAACTCTCTCAGAACCCTTCTCAGTCTCTACTCCAGTTGGTGACCCAGTTATAGCTACACGGGTATACAAAAATTGCCCTGTCACAGTCTCTCAGAAAGTCACCTCAGCATATCTTGTAGAGTTAGAAATGGTAGACTTCGATATCATTCTAGGCATGGATTGGTTACATTTCTGTTATGCCTTAGTTGATTGTAGAACTAGGATTGTTCGTTTTAAGTTTCCAAATGAACCAATCATAGAATGGAAGGGTAGTAGCTTAGCGCCTATGGGTCGATTCATTTCTTACCTTAAGGCCAGAAAGATGATCTCTAAGGGTTATCTCTATCATCTAGTTCGGGTTAATGATTCAAGCTCCGAAACCCCAACTCTTGAGTCAGTTCCAGTAGTTAATGAGTTCCCAGAAGTGTTTCCAGAAGATCTTCCTGGAGTTCCTCCCGAAAGGGAAATTGACTTTGGAATTGATCTCCTTCTAGATACCCAGCCTATTTCTATTCCTCCTTACAGAATGGATCCAGCTGAGCTTAAGGAATTGAAAGAGCAGTTGAAAGACCTTCTAGATAAGGGCTTCATCAGACCTAGTATTTCCCCATAGGGTGCCCCAGTGTGGTTTGTGGAAAAGAAAGATGGTTCTCTCAGGATTTGCATTGACTATCGGCAGTTGAACAAAGTCAAAATCAAGAATAAGTATCCCATCCACAAGATTGATGACTTGTTTGACCAACTTCAGGGTGCTAGTAATTTTTCGAAGATAGACCTCAGATCCGGTTATCATCAGCTCAGAGTCAGAGATAGCGACATTCTAAAAACAGCCTTCAGAACTCGCTATGATCATTATGAATTCGTAGTTATGTCATTTGGACTAACCAATCCTCCTGCAGCTTTCATGGATTTGATGAACAGAGTGTTCAAGCAGTATTTGGACTTATTCGTTATCCTCTTTATTAATGATATCCTCATTTACTCTAGGAATGAGGAAGAACATGTAACTAATTTGAGAGTTGTTCTGCAAACTCTCAAAAATCGCCAATTGTTTGCTATGTTTAGCAAATGTGAGTTTTGGTTACAATCAGTTACTTTCCTCGGGCATATAGTATCTAGCGAAGGGATCCAAGTGAATTCTCAGAAAATAGAAGCAGGGAAACAATGGCCTAGACCTACCTCTCCTACAGATATCAGAAGTTTCTTAGGTTTAGCAGGTTATTACAGAAGGTTCGTGGAAGGATTTTCATCCATAGCCTCTCCATTAACTAAGTTGACTCAGAAAAGGTTAAGTTTCAGTGGTCAGATGATTGTGAGAAAAGCTTCATAGAACTAAAAACTAGGTTGACTACAACTCTGGTTTTGACTCTACCAGAGTCGGCCTAGGTTGTGTGTTGAAGCAAAGAGGTAAGGTTATAGCTTATTCTTCTAGACAACTTATGGTGCATGAGAAGAATTATCCGACTCATGACCTCGAGCTTGGAGCAGTGGTGTTTTGACTTAAGATTTGGAGACACTACTTATATGGTGTTCACTTAGATGTGTTCACAGACCATAAAAGCCTTCAGTATGTGTTCACCCAGAAAGAGTTGAATCTTCACCATAGGAGATGGCTTGAATTCCTGAAGGACTATGACATGAATGTGCTTTACCATCCTGGTAAGGCCAATGTAGTAGAAGATGCCCTTAGCAGACTATCTATGGGTAGTGTAGCAAATGTTGAGGAAGAAAGAAAAGAACTAGCAAAGGATGTTCACAGGCTTGCTTGCTTGGGAGTTCGCCTTAAGAGCATATCAGATGATGGTGTAACAGTTCAGAATGGGTCAGAATCTTCATTGGTAGCAGAGGTTAAGGAAAAGCAAGACAGTGATCCGATATTGCTTCAACTAAAGGGTGCAGTCCACCAGCAGAGAGTTGAGGTATTTTCCCAAGGGGGAGATGGTGTGCTTCGCTATCAGGGTCGATTATGTGTTCCTAAGGTGGGTGAGTTGAGACAGCAGATTCTTGAAGAAGCCCATAACTCCAGGTATTCTATTTATCCAGGTGCCACTAAGATGTACCGTGATATGCGGGAAGTCTTTTGGTGGAATGGCATAAAGAGGTATATAGCAGATTTTGTGGCTAAGTGCCCCAATTATCAGCAAGTGAAGCTAGAACATCAGAAACCAGAGAGTATGACTCAAGAGATCAACATTCCTACTTGTAAGTGAGAAGTGATCAACATGGACTTCATTACAGATTTACCTCGTACTCGTAGACAACATGACTCCTTTTGGGTGATAGTAGACATAGTTACTAAGTCTGCACGCTTTTTGGCTGTTAAGACTACAGACTCGGCGCAGGACTACGCCAAGATTTACATTAATGAGATAGTCAGGTTGCATGGGGTTCCTTTGTCTATCATATCAGATAGAGGTCCTCAGTTTACCTCTCATTTCTAGAAGTAATTTCAGAAAGGTCTTGGTACTCAGGTAAATCTTAGCACAACGTTTCATCCGTAGACGGATGGCCAGGTAGAGAGTACCATTCAGACCTTAGAGGACATGTTGAGAGCTTGTGTGATCCACTTCAAGGGTAGTTGGTATGATCAGCTTCCTCTTATAGAGTTCGCCTACAATAATAGCTACCATTCTTGCATTCAGATGGCCCCTTATGTGGCATTATATGGGCGTAGATGTAGATCTTCAGTTGGTTGGTTTGAAGTAGGTGAAGCAGCCTTGATAGGACCATATTCGATTCATGATGCTATGAAAAAAGTGCAGCTCATCAGAGATAGTCTTAAGACAGCCCAGAGTCACCAGAAGTCCTATGCAGATATAAGGAGAAGGGACTTGGTTCCAGGTTGATGATTGGGTTTTCCTGAAAGTATCACCTATGAAGGGGGTGATGAGGTTTGGCAAGAAAGGGAAGCTCAGTCCTAGATATGTAGGGCCTTAAAAGATATTGAAAAGGGTTGGTAAAGTGGCTTACGAGTTAGAGTTACCAGAAGAACTAGCAACAGTGCATCCGGTCTTTCACGTTTCATTGTTGAAGAAGTGTGTGGGTGATCCAGCATCCATAGTACCTTTAGAGAGTGTGGTCGTGAAAGATAGTCTCACTTATGAGGATGTGACAGTTGAGATTCTTGACGTCAGGTTAGAAGGTTGAGAAACAACGAAGTCGCTTCAGTTAAGGTTTTGTGGAGGAGTCAGTCCTTAGAGGGAGCTACTTGGGAAGCAGAAGCAACCATGAAGGCCAAGTATCCTCATCTCTTTCCTTCCGATTCCATTCCAGCTTGAGGTAGTAGTTACTCTTCAATTCTTCAGTCATTCATGCGCAGATTCAGTCTTAGTGTCATGTTCTTTCAGTTACAATTGAATTTTCAGCGTATTGGCATGTTTTCGGAACTCAGTAAAGTCAGAAATCAATTTTCAGAAATTAGTGGTAGGGTTTGCAGCTCTTTCCCTCCATTTTCAGCTAGTTTAGTCTTCATTTGAGGACGAATGTTCAAAAGGGGGAGGTAATGTACCACCCCGTATCCTAGACAGACTAGAATGCAAATTTCAGAAGTTGCAGGTGCCACCAACGGGCACCACATACGGACCGTAGGTGGCGTCCGTGGATGACCACCTGCAGCTCCTCCCTAGAACCCCAGAAAAGTCAGCTAAGGGTAGACCCACGCCAAGACATACGGACCGTAGGTCAGACCACGGTCCGTGGATCGTGGCCTTCAGGTCCGAGCCCCAAAACCCTATCGACGGATGACCAGCACGGACCATGAGTCAGTCTACGGACCGTCGGTTGGCCCCGACAGCAGTTAAGTCAGGGGTCATTTGGTCTTTTCCCTATGCGTTTGACCCCTAAACTGCGTAGTTTTGGTCAGTTTAAGCCTAGCAACTTAATTAGAATCTACCCTAAGCAAATCATTCATCGAAATTTAGAAAACCTAGAACAAATTACAGGAGAAATTTGAGCATCCCTAGTTCAAGAACGCAGCGAGTCTTCATCAGTTCCAGCCCCGAAATCGAAAGATTTCTCCGTGGAATTCGTCACCAGGTATGTGGGATTTCACTAGTGGGTTCCTTTCGCCCATTAGGTCCCCAGAATTCAGTCAGAATCTTGATTCCCTTGATATTATCTAGACCTAAGGTTTCTTGAATGTTAGAAATTTTTGGGTTTTAGCTGCTAGAATGATCTACATTAGATTATTATGTTGTTGCTTCAGTTCTTGCATGAAATTTAGAACCCTAGTTTTGTAGATTCATTAGTTCATGAATTACACATGCTAGGTTAGTTATATTCAGATATACATGCCCCAATTACGAATGTTTCATTATAAGTACATTAATGATGCATTCTCAGATTTTGCATGCGAGTATTTTGAGCTATCCAGTATTACATAAATTCAGTCATAATGTGTTATTATATATTCAGTTGGGAGTAGACTTAATACCGAGTTGAAGTTGGGTCAGTCACCCTCAAGTCCCAGAACTACGTGCCCCGTAGGGTAAGTCCCCTCATTGGGCACAATTTTAGTGATCACGCCAGTCATGCCTCTATACCTCTGGCAGGGTATATTGGGTCCTCTCTATAGGGCGTATACATCGGACTCCACATTTAGCTCATGTTGTTTTATGTCGGTTATTAGTAGCTCCCACAGTCAGATTCTAGTGTAGTGACCAGGTTATCAGATACAATTCAGTATTCAGTTTTAGCATGTATAAATTCGGTCATTGCTTTCAGTTTGTTCATGTTCAGTGTTTTCAGTATAGTATCATTCTCATCGTATATCATTTATCAGTTATATGCTTTCTTCAGTTATGTATATTGTTCAGCTTTATTCTATCATGCATGCTTAGTACCTTTCAAGTCCTGACGCATACTCTGCGCGACATCTTATCGTGATGTAGGTTCAGGTCCTCAGCTTCTAGATCACACATAGATCAGTTCCCGATCTTCAGCTCAGCAACATCAGTGGTGAGTCCTCATTCTCCGAGGACGACAGACATGTTTTCTTTCTATTTTTAGTCTTTAGTTTCAGTTTTGCTAGATTTAGCTGGGGCATGTCCCAGCACTTCTAGTCAGTTAGAGGCTTTATTTCAGACATAGTTAGATTTAGTTTTAACTTGGAGTTTGATATTTCATTTGTCGTTAAACTCTCTAATTACATATTCAGACTTAGAATGGGTATCCCCCATCACTTTCAGTTTATCTCAAGTTTAAGCTTCCGCACTGAATGATCTCATTTCAGTTATCATAGTATGCTTATGTTATGCCAGCAGGGTTAGCTTGGGGTTACTCGTGATCCTAGGTCCCGTGTCAGCATCCAGGGGGTTGCCTTGGGGCGTGACAATACGTGACCAAGTAACTATAGGGACAGGTGACATATGAACAAGTAACCATGAGAACACATGACATGTGAATAAGTAACTATGAGATCATATAAACAGATGAGCATCTGGTGCCATGTTTTACCATTCTCACCACGTTAATCTATTACTTTTGGATCTGATTATTAACACTTGGGCATATGATACATTATTATACTTAGATAAATATAAATTTTATTTGTTTCTTGAATCTTCATTGATTTATAATCTTCATAAGGCATTTTATACAACTGACCATATGATTGGTGGCCGAAGAGGATGCCCCATGCGAGGCATATTAACCCCTGGAATGTTATATTGACCCATGCTAGGATTATGCCCCTAGGCTGCCACCCTTAATACATAGATTGAGATCGGCCCATGCTAGGCTTTTACCCCTGAGATGCCACCCATATTACATAGATTTGTATTGGCTTATGCTAGGCTTTTGCCCCTGAGATGCCACCCATATTACATAGATTTGTATTGGCTTATGCTAGGCTTTTGCCCCTGAGATGCCACCCATATTACATAGATTGGGATCAGCCTATGTTAGGGTTTTGCCCCTAAGTTGCCACCCTTGATACATAGATTGAGATCGGCCCATGCTAGGGTTTCACCCCTGAGCTGCCACCCGTATTACATAGTTTGCTCCACGTAGTTTCTTTAATCTTTGAGATTGTTCTTTATGTGTTCATAATCATTATTGAGCTTTTGAACTGTGGACCAATAATAGAAGACTTGTGAGTATGCACTTGAGGCAGCAATATTAACATCAGTGGCAAATGTAACATTTGTATTACTTAGGAGCTTAAATTACACAATGAACATTTAAACATTTCAAATGGAAACAGATGTGTATATCAAGTGAAGATATATAACTCCTCAAACAATAAGGTAACGAATCTCTAAATAAGGTGACGTAATAGTTAAATACTTAGTAGATGATATCAAATGAAATGGTACATCAACATTGGAACCAATGATGTACATGGATAGTTTCAAATCAGGGACAAGTGTACTCCAACTAACAACATATGAATTGTATAATGTAACAAGTAAATATTCTATGAGATAACATTATAGACTAAACACAATGGGAGTTATATCCAATTAAAGTAACATGTGATCATTTGAGCAAATGAAATATATGATCAAATGGACAATTGAAGCAATTAGGCAGTGTATGGACAAAATATCATGTATCAAACATATGAACACTCTTTACATGTGTAATATAGTATCTTATTCATATAAGAGATACATGTGAAAAGGGTTCATTCCTTAACAACAGAAGATATTTTAGCCTTACATACCTTGTCTCCCAACCAGTACTGTGTATTACCATGATTTAGTCTTTCCTTTAAGGCGTTAATCTACAATAACGTCAAGTAATAAAAATTTAATCAGAAGCTAACCAACAATCTTGGATCACTTTTACTTACCAAAATCATAGCCGGGCAGTAAGCTCGCAAACCCTCTACTAAAGGGTGCCCTTTTCACACATTGGTTTCTCACCATGTCTACATAACATACGAACTTCTCATTAGGTATCCCGGTACTTCTCGGGCTTCAAAATACCTAAAAAAGTAAATAGACACATCACGGGCTGCAGGCATGCACAATCCTCAATTTAAATGGTGTATCAGTACAACTTTTATTTCTTCCCTGAAAGTACTTCAAATGACTTTCTATTAATGCACACAAACACTACAAATGATTATATACAACATACAAATATATTACATTATAATAGGGTCAATATGTAATGAAATAGACCACTACGACATTATGTCAAACACCTAGCGGGCATAGAACTCCACAATTTTAAGAAATGGTGTTTCAACACACAACTGTCCCATACTTATGAACAACACTCTCACTAGAATGTAGGTATAAAACAATGTCCTTTACCATCAATTAGTTCAACCATATACCCAATACTCTCTAAGATTTACCACATATAGGAAGCCCCAAACCTTTCCATAATAATAAATAAAAACTTGGACTCACTGTTGTCGATCATTGTACCATTACCCCTTCCCATTAAACATACTTTGAACACCCTTATAATCTCATCTACAATAGTAGGAGGATAAATAATTATTACCGTAATTGGAGACAAATTTCCAGCTCCCTTTTCATGAATTTCAAAAAGGAAACTTGGCTGCAATAGCTCCTTATTTCTTCTATTTAAAATCTCCTTGAAGTAAACCTTCAAATTTCTTGAAGTGAAGAGGATAGGGTACTGTTTTAGTACTGTTTTGGTAAGAAAACCTCATGAACTAACTGGAAGAGAGAGGAGAGACGTTATTGGCTGTGATTGAGAGAAAATTTTGAAGAGCAAAAGTGAAAAACGAAAAAAAGATCTAACATTTGACTTTAAAAGGCCTTCAACCGCCCTAGGCTCCTTCACCTTGATGTATTCCTGAAACATTTGTCCAAAGTGGGTCCCTCCTTCACATGGTCTTCTTATGTAGCCTTTCTTAACTCATATATACATATATATAATATGGATTTCTTTTATGTCCCACTTCTAGAATATTTCTCAAAGCACGTAAGTGGCTCTTAAGCAAGTAGCACATCTAAGCAAGTAGGTGAAGCACATAGGTCAAGTTAGTAGGTGAAGCACATTGGTCAAGCTAGTGGGTTACTTGATTCAATTCCTCATTTCTGCCCAAATCTAAACACTTCAACCTTAGCTTAATAGATTATGTAGATATATACTTGGACCGCTGGTCTTTAGGCTCGATCATGACCTTATTCTCCTAAGTCATAATAAATTCGTCAATGTGAACTTAGTCTTACGCATGATGGGAGACATGGGGTGTTACAGTCATCATCAATGACACTAATCTTCTTTAGATGTCATAGTACCAATTCATATAATCTCCTTTCTCTCTCATCTATGTAAATTACAAATCCCATTACCTTACGAGAATCTCTCTTTTGAGAAGATTCAAGCAAATAGATCCAAATCATAATCTCTCTTTTCAAGCAAATCCTTGACATCAAATCTCAATTGCATGCATGAAACTAGTTACCCACTCTAATTTTTTCTCTTTCGAGCATCAATCGAAGATAAAAAATAGGCTTAAGTTCGCAACCTTGTTCCATGAATTAACCCCATGCTAATTAGCCTAAATGTATGAATTAATAGCAATGAAAGAGAGAAAAACACAATACCTACTACATTAATTAAACAACCAATCTCATAATTGCAACCCTAGAGTTGAGGTTTTAGCCAGACATTACAAAAAGTAAAGAAATTATACATATCATTAGAACAACCATGGATGTGATGAAATTAATAAAGTATAATTAACATCTACTTCGATATCAACATCAAATTATCAATTCAAGAGTGCAATTTAAAACTTCAAATCTAAGCATATTTCTCTAAGAGTATCAAAGTTTTCTCTCAAAAACTCATACAATGTTAGGAATTGAAATTCTATTCCAAATACGATACATTTTCTCTCTCCTTTGTGCTATTTATAGTTTGGCCCAAAATTCAATTAATGACCAATTCAGTGACATTAGTCTGGCTCACCAAGTAGACTCAACAGATCGTCGTCTATTCCTTAGCTCACCTTTCTTTTATGCAAGTGGCACTACAAGACTACTCTCAAGCAAATGAAACACTCAATTATGATAAAAAAAGCTTCAAATGATGACAAACCAGTATCAATTTAAGCTCACGTTTACTATTGCTTCTTTTCTAGTGCAAAATCATGTTTCAACAAATGCATTCAAGCGCCCTCACAGCAAGATCGATTCCATGCTCTCACAAAGTAAATCAATAACGAAGTTAGGAATCAATACAACTTTCACTCTCTAAAAGAGAAATAGATGCAAGATTCATTTCATAGGTTTGCCCCTATTTTCCAATCATCACACAACTTAGCTTATGCAAGATCTCAAAGGTATTTTAGGCTAGTAATGGGGCCGAGGTTAAAGGTATGATCAATCAGTGGCTTCACCTTTTCAAAGCATTGTCGTATTCATCTTCACCTCTTTTCAAGTACTTTCCATTCTTTTCACTTGGAGAGTCAAACTTGATTTTTTCATTCAATTTATTGGACACTCCTTTTATTTCATCACACATTTTTTTCATTGCAATTTTTCTAATTTTTGCTCTCTCTGTTCTTTATAAAGAGGGGTTCCTTTTTTTTTTGTAAAACATTTCAAAGTTAAGTTTCCCTTTTTCTTTCTTCACCTTTCACTTGATTTTCTTTCCTCCTTCCTTTCCACACTCCAAATTTGAATTTTGGCCTAAGTTGGCTATTCAATCAAACCAATGCTTGGAAAAGGATTTATGGGTGAACAGTTAGGACCAATTTAGCTCAAAATGTTTCAACAAGGTTGCCAACAAACCGTTTAGATTAAAATGGTGCCAATATGGTTGCACACCCTCACAAGGTAGTGACAAAAAGTATGAAAATTTGGGTTTCCTCTCAAAACATGTATCCAAGATCATTTCTTACATTCACAAAAGTTAGACAATCGGACTAACAAGGAAAACTCTAGGATTCAACAAGCATAATTTCAAGTAAGCCCTCACCACACAAGTCACCTCAAACACAATCATTTAGCACATCCTTACAAGATTAAAAGCTTACGTGCAATGTTCATTGCAAGGCTCACATCAAAATGTAGCTAGTCAACACATGAATTTAAACAATCATTCATAAGTGCAGCCAAACTGATTTCTTCTTGCAACACCAACACTAAATACATTTCTCATAATAAGTACTATACAAAACATCGATATTGAACACAATTGATCCTCGAACATTAACAATGAAAACTCAAGAATCTAAAAAAAAATTCCAAACTGACAAGGCAAATAAATAAGGAGAGAAAAAATAAGCTAAACCAACAACTATCATAAAAAAACAAAATACCAAAATACTACAAATGTCTCAAGCTAAAACTAAAAATAACAAAATACAATACAAAAAGGGGAAAATTGGCATAAGTTCCTTCACCCCACCAAAATAAAATCAACAGTCACCTCAATGTGAAATAAAATAATTACAGGAGTAGAGATATAAAAGTCCCCCTGACATATGCCTGTGGAGTGCTCAGATCTGGAGTCTTAGAGGGGACAACATCATCATGGGCATCAGTGCCCGGCAAAGTAGGAACAAGAGGCAACACAGTAGCATCAATAAGGGCATCAGTTCCCAAAACATCGAAAAGAGGAATGATGGAGTCCAAAGAAACCTCGCTAGTTCCAGCTGTGGAGATCTCCGTACGAGACCTCTCTATTATAAGCTACACCATCGTCTCCTCGATATCCTACAACTCCATCAATGTCATAGGAATCCGCTGCTCATCCTCTCTATGTATCTCCTCCTCATCAGTCTCATCGGCTAAATCATCAGTCGCCTCATCCTATACTATCTCACCATCAACAACAACATCAACATCACCGGGATGCTCAGCCATACTACTAGGTACCTCAGCATTCGGCATGGAGGTAGGCATAGACTCAGGCACATCGAGCAAGGAAACCTCACCCAAATCATCAAAATGTCGGTGGACTTCAGCAGGTCAACATCAGCCCTAAGAGTAGTAAGCTTTACCCTTATAGTAGTCAATTTGGTTGAGATATCCTCGCACTTCTCCCTAGACTCCATCCTAGCCGTGAATTTGTCCAACCTCTCCCCGTGTGACACTAGGGTGGCCTAGTATTGAACCCTCTTACCTCGAATGGGACATAAAATCATCATCAACCACCCTCTCAATCAGCTTGGGCATTTCATTCTCAAACCCTATCCGCTCTCACAACCACAGACCGAGCAAGTTGCCCATTTGGTCTATCATGGCCTGGGTCAAGGGAGGACGGAAAAAAAGGGAAAGAGCAGCAACTATAGAGGTACAAGGCTGAGGGATACCTGATTGCTCCACAGATGGAGAAGGCTAAGCACTATTGGCCACAAGGTCAACAACAAGAGTACTGTCTGGTGGTGGAGGCTTCTTCCGAGCCGCATCATCTCTCAAGTAATCCACCTCAATACTCTAAATATCACTAGAGGAGGTGGGGGTGATCGTAACATCTGTTCTCTCCTAAAAAGGAACTCCCGCAGCCTCATATAACTATGTGTTAAAGACAAGGAAAGGAAGAGAAGTTTGCTTGTGAAGATCACGCATCAACATCTCATCCACAATAATGGACACACGTTGATCTTCTCCCAATCAATAATTGTACCCATAAACACAACCTTTGGATGTCGGAGAATAGATTCATTTTTGGATAGCACAATGGTGCTGCTATCGAACGCAAATCAATATTGGGCCCCAATATTCATTCCCTTCTCGATCTTCACTCAATAGAGGAGAGATATCTGAAATAAGTGGTGCAACCAACCTTTTAATATGTCAAGATCAAGTCACATCCACAGCGTGAACATCTCAGCCAAATTTTCTTTAGTGCCCAAAGCAGTGTTGATTTCATGTGTGGGGCACTGTACCATCTTTCCATAAAATCCAACCTTATCCAAGGGATTCCAAACTATACCCTTTCTCTTATTTGGCAAGGCCTATGCATAGGCTGTATAGAATTATTGTACCCAGGTTGAGACATAAGAGGGTCGAGGTGTTGTGAATCTCTCAAATCCATGAAACTTGATTGCATCCCATATAGCAGGGTATTCACTCATAACCCCGTCTATAGAGAGTCGTCTCTCCTCAAGAATCATACGTTCTCCAGTTTCTTTAAGACTATTGATGGCCCATGGAGCAATGCTAGGGAGAACTCATGAAGCACTCACCTTTCGGACCGGGTTTGGTGTCAACTTTGAAATGATGTCCGTCCTCTTTTTGGCTATTATCTTCTTAAGATTTTCACTGCCACCCGTAGAGGAGCATGGAGTTGTCTGTTGTTGTTAAGGAGCCTTAGATTGCTCATTGATTGAAAGCTTCTTATTTCTTTTTAGAGGGGAGAGGAGGAGGAGATTCTCTTTGGAATTAGAGTCGGAGAATAATACTTTCTTTCCCTTAGTTTTGGCCATTTCCTACAAGGCACAACAATTTAAAACGCATATCGGTTGAAGGTTAGATGAAATAAAATGCAAAACAAAAACAGTTTTGGGGATCACCGACAAGAAAGGCGATACGCCTAACAGTTTAGGAGGGATCATGCAAGCTCACGGAAGTTGACAGACCATAGCTAAAATCCACTCAGGAATGAAAGGTGAATTCATCCCCACTCGGCGATCTGCCAAGTTGGTTTCAACGGACTAAGACAAGTCCATCAAAAGTGACGGTGTAAAACTAAATGGAACAACACAAAGCGTGATATCCACTCCCACTTGGCGATTTGCCGAGTGGGTTTCGGAAATCTAAGACAAGAATGTCGAATGGGACAGTACCGTGGTCACATATCCAAGCACAAAAGGCGATTTAGGGCTATTTTTCAATGATTTTGTGTCCTGAATGCCTTTTAATATGTAGCAATGAAGGCTTAAGAGTGAGGCAAGGACATTAGGATGTAAAAAAGAGTGAAAACGTTTGAAAAGCTTAAGAAAAGAGAAGTTGGAGCTTGCAAAAGCCACTCGGTGAATCGTCGAGTGAGTCTCTATCTCTCCTAAAGTTCTAAAAAAGTACCCCATGTATCCAACAAACTTGGCGAGCAGACATGTGATTCGGTGACGCACCGAATGGATCGGCGAGAGCAATCAAGCTCGCCAAAAGTTCTAGAATAATTTGATGGAAGAGCCAAGCCACAAGGTGACAAGAAGAGAAACTCAGTGCATTGCCGAATTGGTCGGTGATCTCGACTAACATCGCTGAGTTGACTCCATGCTGATTTTTTGGGAACGTATAAATTCAATTTTTAAAGAAGAAAAACAGTTCCCACACTGTTTACTTTGGGGTTTTTTGAGATTTTTTACATTTTTCTACATTGTTTTAACATTCTTAGTGGAGTTTGGGATTTAGACTTGAAGATTGTAAGATTTTAGCTTCGATTTCAACATTTGGGTATTGCAGATCATTAGCAATTTAGATGGAAAACTTTGTTGGTAACAATTTCTTACTTTCCACTATGTTTAGAAAAGACCCTTTACCTTAGGGGTGTGATCATGTAGTCGAATGCATTAATTAGCTAATGGGTTTTATTGATTGTTGATTTTAATGTTGTTCTGAAGTGGGTACTATTCGGTTAACTCTGACTATCAGAAATGTGGTGTTTCATGTGACCAACACGATGTTGCAGCTGTTGCAAATGAAGGGTCTCTTTTGGGGACTTGCTCATGAGGACCCTCATGACCACATCTGATATTTTTTGGATGTGTGTGGACCGTTTTCCTTCAAGAACATCACCCAAGAGTCAATCCGACTCCATTTGATTAACTTTTTTCTAATAGGGGAAGCAACGAAGTGGTTGACCAAACTACCAAGGGAATCAATCACTTCTTGGGAGGAGCTCAAAGAGGTGTTTTATGAAAGGTTTTTCCCTCCCTCGAAGATGGTTAAGTTGAGGGATAATATTCAGAACTTCAAACGGATTGATGGTGAGCCCATCCAAGAAACATGGTTGAGGTTCCAAAAGTTGCTGCTCTAATGTCTGACTCATGGGTTTCCGGACAATGTGTTATTGAAATATTTTTATCAGAGTCTCGGCACGGTCAAGAAAGGTGTCACAAACCAACTCATTCAGGGCGGAATCATGAGAAAACCGTTTGACATAGCTTCAGCCCATCTTGATGAGATGATGAAAATTAATCGTGCATGATACACAAGAGAAGATCAGGTGTCTTCATTGAATCTTGGGATAACAAAGGAACAAATGGAAAAGAACCAAGAGCGAGATGAAAACATGGCCAAGATAATAACCCAAATGGACCTATCGACGAAGCATATCATGGGAAGTGGTTATAAGGTTGTCAATGTAGTTGGTGCTAGTAGTGGTGCGAGCGCTGATGACGCACAATTTAAGGCCATGTACAATGAAGAGGTGCAGTTCTTATCGAACCAAGAATGGAGTTCTCTTCTGAGCTATCCAAGGCCGGGCGGGAATCAAGGTTCGAATAGATATTGCGATGATAGTTGGAAAGATCGAGATTGCAAATGGCGTGACCGTGGTGAAAATTGGAGAGATAGAGATGGTGACAGAGATTGCTATGTGCCACCTCATAAATGTCCAAAGCCAAAGGAACCAAGGGCTGATCCTGAAAACCTCCGGACTGAGGATATGCTTGCTCGTATCTTGAATAAGGTGGAAAGATCATACAAGGTGCTCAAGGAGATGAAAGATGATGTCTCTTCTCTAAAACAAACGGTCACGTCACACTCGATGTCCATTGAGCAGCTTGAAATTTAGATGGGTCGAATCTCAACTCATTTAAATCAAAGACCGAAAGGGGGTATCTCAAGTGATACTTTGGTAAACCTGAAAAAGAAGGAATGATCACATGGCCACGTCGTGCCACGACGTTAAATAAGACGCTTCTTGGGAGGTATCCCAAGGGACACTTTTTTTCATTTGAATAATGTTTGTTGGCTGTGCAGGTTGAAATTCAAATTTTTGAAGGAAAACGCATATGGGCAAGCTCAGAACACACTCGGCGAGCCTGATCCAACTCGCCCTTCAGAAAAATGGATGGGCTGGTGTTCTGAATATATCGACGGACCAAGGTCGACTCAATGACCCGCCGAGTGGATCAGTGACATTAGTACCCATCATTGATCGAGGTGCGATCTGAAGGGTCAAAGGCCTTTAACCGTTTTAAATTCAAATCCTTTCATTACTTTGCACTTTTCGACTACTGTGCTCTCTCAATAAAACTCTAGAATATAGATTTTTAGTTTAATTCTTATGGGTGTCCTCATATGGTCGGAATCCGAAGGGTTGCCCATTCCTCTCTCCTTACTTTCTTGATTTTTAGTCTTAAATTGAGGTTGGTTTTCCAAAGTTGTTTTACATTTCAAATTTTGTTGAGCATGCGTGTGAGTAGTTTGTACTTCTGTCGTTTGCCTTGACTTTATGCTAAATTGATAGTTGGAATCTTACTTGAAGTCAAGCATGTCTGATATTGTCTTTAGCCTAATTTGATGTGATTTTTGTGACTGAATTGTTTAAATTGTGGTTGTAGCATGTTGGGTTATTTGTGGGTGAAGTCTGAGTAAACTGATAGCAACCATATTACTTGACTTTGCCCAATGATGGATTGGGTGACGTCGTTCTTAAGGGTAAAGTCGTTGTCTGGTTAAATTTGAATCGATTGGGGGAAGTCTGAGTACTCGGCAATTTACATAGTGGGCTTGAATTGCTTAAACTTGTGATTGAATTGGATTATCATAGGTTATTGACTGAACATTTAAAATTGGGATGGGAATTTGACACATCGGGCCATTTGGCGATTAGAGTCGAGCTCGCCGAGTGACTCGACGGCTCGTCGAATGACCCCCTGATCACCTACTTGACTTGAATTTTTGGTGGTTTTGTTCTGTAACTTTCGGCAATGTGTGGTTGGTCGCCGAGTAGACTCGGGGACTCACCGAAGCACTATGGAATCGCCTTTCTGAAGCCTATTTTTCCTAAATTGTTCTGTGACTTTCGGCGAGACCCCTCTACATCGTCGATTAGATTCGGCGATTCGCCGACTAACATTTGGTCTCGCCCTTTTTTTGTTAATGTTTTTTTCTGAAATTTGCATTAACTTTTGGTGAGGCCTCTTTGGCTCGCCGAGCTGTTTGGCGAGTTTTCCTGCAACTTTTTGATTTTGATATCTTACTGACCAATTGCAACCGCATGTGTTTTTTTCTCTACAAATATGGGTAGAATAAAGCTTCAGAGAGAGGTCCTACACCCCAGAAGAAGGCAAAAGGGGTAGAGATTGCAGAGAAAGTCACACCTCGATGAGCTACTCGGGCTAAACCTCCCCCGGAGAATGTAAAGGGGAAAGGAAAGAAAAAGGTGGTGGAGAGTTCAAGTTCACAGTACAGCGCATCAGACAACATTGGAATAAACTCCACTCACATTACTACCTCCGAGTCTGAGAGAGAGGAGGATGGGGGGTCTAGGACCCGTACTGACACATCAGCGACTGAGGGGAGTTATTCAAGCGGAAGTACTCAGAGCTGCGATCCAAATCACTTCATGATTCAGCATGCCTTCCAGCACCCCCAGCACCTCCCGCACTAGTAGTAGTGCAGGCACCTCAAGTACCCCCGGTCCCAGCACAACATCCCACATCCATGAATCGCCTAAAATCTACCGGGATGTGAACAATCTTTAAGGAGAAGCGGTTGTCTACATATAATATTATGGATATGTACCCTGATGTCTGGGAGACACTACGCTTCCACAAGTTTCAGCAGTACACAAGACCCTGAAACCCATATGTTCCTTCATGGGTTTAGGAGTTTTATACAGGGTATGCAAATTTGATCCCGAAAGGGAAGAAGAAAGTAGGGTTGATGGAACCGGTCGATTATGTAAGGGTGTGAGGCAAGAATTTGTTGTGCAGCGAAATAGACATCAATGACTTATTGGACTGCACCACATGTATAATCCATTCTTGGACCGACAGGGTCAAAACCAAAATTTTAGAGGACTTGAAGAGGTGATTGGGCCCATTGTTGAGTGACATCACACCTGTTTTGCTAGAATGGGAGTTTTGATTGAAAAGAAATATCTGAATATTGCAGCCCGATATTGGTTTGGGTTCATCTCCAGCACTCTGATGCCTTCACAGAATGAGTCGATCATCCGGCATCCTAAGGCTGCATTACTGGCGTGTATTATTGATAAGGAGCCGCTAAATCTCAGGGCTATAATTTAACATGAGATGGTGATGAGGGAAAAGCAGAACCAAACCTCTTTACCATATCCAGTTCTTATCACAGATTTGTGTCAACGAGTCGGTAGCCATTCGTGGCGAAGACTAATGTTGAGGTGACTCCTACCTCATCTACTGACATCTGGAGGATTGAGGCTGAGTACACAAAGGATGAAGGGGATAGGAAGAAGAAGGCTCCGGTGGACACCTCTCTGGTGGTTGATGTTGAGGCCATGGAGGTCGATACCCCTCAATATACGCTGGCAGTTGAGCCGAAAAGTATACCTATTTCTTCTTCCTCTACTGCTCATACATCTACTCCTGCATCCCGTCCCACGTTGACCTAGGCCATGTTGTATAAGATTGGAAACCTTTCCTATTCAGACGATGTGCGATCTTCTAGGGTCGAGGCTGCTATCCCAGGTATGATAGAGAGAGCGATAGCTGCCACTTTAGCTCCCATTCAGGAGGAGCTGAGGGGACAGTGTGAGTTGATTACAGCCCATGACCTAGCATTGGAGGCTCTGACAGTTTCGGTTGAGGCTTGTGAGCAGGGCAGTAGCCAGTCAAATGATTTGTTAGCCTTGAAGGTTGATATTGTTGGGTTTCGACGTGATGTGGACGAGTTGAAGTCCACCGACATCACGATGCTATGGGGCAGTGTGGATATTTCCCCAATTGAGGCTACCCCAGATATACACAGTTCACCTCAGACTTAGCCTGACAGGGGGATCTTTACTGTCCTTCATTTTTATCAACTTTTGATACACTTTTTCGTTCACATTGATGACATTGTTTAGTTATTTTGGTGGGGGTGAAGGTATTTTGATACCTATCCTCTTTGTTGTATTTTGTTTTGTTTTGGATATTTTGTTGTATTGTTATGTTTTTTTTTTTGTTGTTTTTTGTTAAAAACTTCTCTCCTTGGTGCTTGAACGTTAATGAATGTGGTTTTATCTTATTGATCTATCTCTTGGTTGCTTGATTTTTGAATATTGTTGATGTTCTCTTGTACATTTGAGTGTCGGTTGTGACCAATACCGATAACTTGAATAGTGCTCTTGATGAATAATATGTTGTCCAAGTCCAACGAGGAAATTTGAGTTGCATAAGTCTTGTGTGAACTCTTAGCATATCATTGTGACTAGCTGAATCATCGAGGTGAGTCTTGCAATGACTGTTGCACGCGAGCTTAACTTGTAGAGTCATGATCGATGATTGTGTTTAATTATTTATGTGATGAGGTTTACTTGAAATATATGCATGGTGATATCTAGAGCTTTCCCCGTTTTTCCGATTGACTAATTTTGGTGAATGAAGGAAATGATCTTAGGCATGAATTTTTGAGAGTGAACCTAATTGCTATACCTTTTGTGTGACCACCTTGTGAGTGTGTGAACCTAGCTTTGTACCATTGATAACGCTGAACTACACCTCATCCAATATTAGGTGTAGGCGATCGTAATCTAGTATAAACCCAACATAGAGTTGGGGTCGATCCCACAGGGAGTGATACAAGTTAGAATTCAGTTACAAAGTTATAAATGTGTTCTAAACGATTGTAGGAATAGAAATTATCGAAGTCATCCAATTAAATCCAAGGAGTTGACAACAAGTGTCAAATGGGGGTTAAGGTGTGTCAATTAACAGCTACTAAAAACAGGGAATAATCAAGTAGATAAGGGATATTTGGGGATATGATCGTTTAACGGTTAATTATGCTATATGGGTAATTGTAATTTACTAACAATTGCTGAATCTTAGTGGGTAGGGTAAACTATAGATGCAATAGCTTTCTCTCGAACAACTATTACGATTCATGTGAGTTCTCTCGAACCCCGACAAGCAAAATATTATAAGCAGCCTAATACCTCAATTTATCTACTCTCTTGAGCTAGATAGGTAGGATCGAGTTAAGGTTCACACTCTCGAGCTGAACCCACAACAACCCAATCACTACAATCATCAATCGATAACCCTAGTTCTAAAATGTCTCTCTCAAGCAAGCATAGAAGACTAAGCTAGAATTGCATTCTTCAACTACAATTCATAAATTAAACCACAATTACCAATCAAACCGATTTCAAGACAACAATTAAATCATTAAACAACAATACCCATAAGCTAATTAGAGTAGATAATCACATGATCACACCCCCAAGAATGGGAGTTTTAGCCACACATCCTAAAAATTAAAATATCAATACCAATTACGTTTTCCATAGATGGGTATTAATCTATCAGTCTTTACAATGCTTCGATTTAGCTTCAATTCCAAAACCCAATTCAAAATCTACTAGAAAATTCTTCAAAACTAAGCAAAAACAATGTTTCAGTAAAAAAATATGTGTCTACAATGATAGGATTCTCTTTTCTTTTCTTAAAAATCAATTTACATGTTCTCAGAATTTGGCCTTAGGGGTCGTTCGGTGGTATAATTCGAGTGTCCCCGAACCAATCGGTGATGTGCCAAACGCTCTTTCCATTACCTTTTTATCTTGCGTTATCACCATTTTGGTGCTGTAATATTAGGCGGTCGAGTTTGGGATCGCCGGCCTGATCGGCGATACGCCATTTGTCCTTTCTGATCACCGTTTTTCCTTGTGTCTTCACCAACAGTTCTGTAACATTAGGTGATTTGGGGTATGTTCTGATCACCATTTTTACGTGTGGCCGAGGGGTATATTCCCTCGCCCAATTTCTCTTCTCCAAGCATTGGCATTCTGTAACTTTAGGCAAGCTCAAGTGCCACTCGGCGAGTCGCCGAGTGGCTTTGGCGATCTTTAACTTTCACTATCTTCAGCCTTTTTCATCTTTTTCGCTCCTTTTTGCCCGGTATTGTCCTTCCCTTGCTCTTTTGCCTTTATATCTGTAAATTAGCATTAAAAACATCAGCTTAGAGCACACAATAGGCATCGAGGACACTAGCTCTATGAATAACAATCCCTAACTGAGTCGAAATCCCAGACTCATCAATAATACCCCAACTTAAAATTTCGCTTTTCCTCAAGTAAAATACAAGATCAATCAGTTCAATAAGGATGCCTACAAGCAGTGTGACTTAAGACTCAACACGAATGCACACAAGAGGTTTAAACGACAAATACAATGTTCAGTTTTGCACTCTAAGTTTTAAAGTGTGACTAACCATCATCAAATAGAACTCAAGCTCACAATGCTTGCTTCAAATGCAAATTCAAGCTCAACAAAAGCATTCAAATGCCCTCACACCAAGAATGATTTCATTCTCACACTCCCAATGATAAACACATGCATGACTCTACCCATAGGCTTGCCCTTATTTTCCAATCAATATTATTTGCAGCTTGCTGAAGATCACAAAGGTCTTTTAAGGCTTTTAATAGGGCTGAGTGTAAAGGTATGATCATTTTGGTTTAGTGAATTCTACCTTCATGAAGCATGGCTGGTATTTCACTGTTTCTCCTTCTCTTTCACACTATATGATGTTCACAATCCACCCTATTTTCATTTGAACAAGGCTCATTTTATACCCCATGTCTTTTACTCATTTTGCAAACTTTATTTCACAACCTCTTCTATTTTTTTCAATATTTTTCCATTTTCACATTTTTCTTTTCTTTCTTTTACGGAGGGGTTCCATCATTTTTTCAAAACAATCCATAAAGGGAGATTTTTTTTTTCACTAATTGACTTTCCTCCTTTTTCACCACACCCCAACTTAGGCTTTTTGCCTAAGTTTGCTATTCAAACGAACCAATACTTCATGAAGGTTATAGGTGTTGGGACAAAGAGGTCAAAGTTGTTCAAGTTTCTTCCAAAGAAAAGGATAGGCTCAAATGGTGCCAATATAGGTTCACACACTCACAAGGTGGTCACAAAGAGGTATAGGATCAATTTTAGGTTCAGTCTTCACAAATTGTGCCTAAATCATTTCAATCGCTTGCTTACATCAATCAATTGAACTAACGGGGAAAGTTCTAGGTATTACCAAACATATATTTCAAAACAACCTCACCACACATGACATTCGACACAATTATCAAACAAGACTCTATAATTTTCAGCTAGTGTGCAACGATCGTCACAAAAGATCAACTCAATAACCGGATAGTCACAACGATATGCTAGGAGTTCAGATATGACCTATGTAACTCAATTTGCCTCATCGTAGCCGTACACTCATATCGTTCAATTAAGAGCACTATTCAAGTCATCGGTATTGATCACAACCAACACTCAAAATTTCAAGAGAACAACCGCATTCAAAAACATCAAAAGGTGGTATTTAGAACAAGCCCCCACCCCTACCAAAAACAACTGACATTGTCCTCAATTCAAAAATAAAAAGAACAATAAATAAAGACAAAAGTAAAAAGGAAATAGCACTAAATGAAAAGAACATGGGCAGGAGGATTCGTCACTATGTGGCCATTTGGCAAAGGTTTGTGGAGTGCTCCATACTACTCGGCGGACCACCGAACTGCATGAAGCCCGCCAAAATTTCCAAAACACAGGCTCTGCAGGGTGGGCTAAAGGGTGATTGAAATCGGGCTCGCCGAACTACTCGGTGACCCGCCGAATCAGCATAAGGCTCACCAAAATATCCAGAACACTGGCTCTGTAGGTTGGACCAAAGGGCGATTGAAATTAGGCTCGCCGAATCTCATCGGCGCACCGCCAAGCAGACTGATTGCTTCTCCAAATTTTTCAGAATGATGGTTCTACCGTCAGGCACAGAAGGCGAACCAAATCACGACCGCCGAACCACTCGGCGGTCCGCCGGAATGGTCTTACCATTGCACAAGCACCCATCCCTACACATTCAGTACACATTATTCGAAAATAACTAAAGCTTGGGTTGCCTCCTAAGAAGCGGCTTATTTAACATTGAGGCACGATGTGGAAATGCTTCCAAGAATCTTCCAAATACCCCACTTCATTTAACGATATCTCATGATATTCACCAAAATAGAGTTTCAGACGCTGCCCATTGACCTTGAAAACTGGCCCATCTTTACCTTCAATTTCAATTGCCCAATTTGTGAACACTTGAGTCACCTTGAATGGACCAGACCACTTCGATTAAAGTTTACCGGGGAAAAGTCTCAAATGAGAATTGTAGAGCAAAACAAAATCACAAACTCGGTATTCGCACTGAATGATTTTCGCGTCATGCCACCTCTTCATTTTATCCTTCTACATGGCTGAACTTTCATATGCTCTCAACCAAAATTCCTCCAACTCATGAAGTTTATTTACTCTCCCTTTCGCAGCCTTCTCCAGTTCAGATTTAGTGTCTTCAACGCCTATAAGGCTTTATGTTAAAGCTAAATTAGCAGGTGACATGACTTTCCAAACACTAACTGATAGGGTGACATACCAATCAGTGTTTTGAATGCAGTACGATATTCCCACAGAGCATCATCCAATTTTTTAGACCAATTCATCCGATTTGCATTCACCATTTTTGCCAAAATACATTTAATCTCTCGGTTTGAAACTTCTACTTGGCCGCTTGTTTGTGGATGGTATGGCGTTGCAACTTTATGCTTGACCTCGTATTTGCTCAACAATGAGGCAAACATCCGGTTGCAAAAATGAAATCCTCCATCACTGAATATAGCATGCGGGGTACCAAATCGGGTGAAAATATATCACTTCAAGAATTGCACAACACTTTTACCCTCATTGTTGGACAATGCTACAGCTTCCACCCATTTGGAAACGTAATCAACCACCACCAAAATGTACTCGTCTCCAAAAGAGCTTACAAACGGACCCCTGAAATCTATACCTCAAACATCGAACAACTCAACTTCTAGGATGGGGTTCAGAGGTAATTCATGCTTTCTTGATACCCCTCTTTACTTTTTGAAAGGTATGCATTGTTTCACAAAGTCATGTGCGTCTTAGTATAGTGATGGCCACTAGTAGCCACTTTGAAGCACTTTTGATGTTGTTCGCACCCCGCTATGATGTCCACCAACAGTTGAGGCGTGACATGCATTGAGAATTTCATTAACTTCCTCTTCTAGTATGCATCGACGAATGATATGGTCTGCACATTCTCTGAATAGATATGGTTTATCCCAGAAATACTTTTTTACATCAAACAAGAACCGCTTTCATTGGTCTAAGTTCAGATTCTCAGGAATAATTCCACACACTACATGGTTAGCAAGGTCAGCATTCTAAGGAATAAGATTAAGAGTGACGGTGAATACCTGCTCATCTGGGAATGAGTCATCTATGTCTAACTCAAGGTCTTCTTTCTTCTCTGCCTCCAGCCTAGATAGGTGATCAGCCACTTGATTTTCACAACCTCTTCTATATTTGACTTCAAAGTCGAATTCTTGAAGTAATAGCACCCATCTTATCAATTTAGGTTTTGCGTCTTTTTTTGTCATTAAGTACCGCAACGCTACATGATTAGTGTGAACTATAACTATAGTGCCCAGCAAGTATGCCCTAAACTTCTCAGATGCATATACTACAACAAGTATTTCCTTCTCACTAATCTACTATTATTATGTACGAAAGAAATAATAATAGCGAAAAAACTAATATATGAAAACTAGTTCATACGCTAAACAAGTTAGTATTACTTATAAAAATATAAATACAGAACAACTAAGAATTATCAACTATGAAAAGGAATATAAAAGACTTAAAAAACTTGAAAAGTTTTTAAAACAAGTTAATAATTATCATCAAGTACCCCAACTGCTAAATA
>JAJONR010008347.1:0-26865 GCA_029582245.1 Solanum etuberosum | reverse complement strand
TGGAGTCTTGTTTGATATTGGTGTCAATGCCTTGTGTGATGAGCTTACTTTGAACCATTGTGTGATAACACCTAGAATTTGCCCCGTTGGTCCGGTTGACTAAGTGAGGCAAGCACTTGAAATGATCTTAGGCAACGATTTTGAAGAGTGAAATAATTTGACAATATACCTCTTTTGTGGCCAACCTTGTGAGATGTGTGAACCTTGCTTGAACCCTATTGAGCCTTACCCTTTTCTTGGAAGAAACTTGAACAATTGTGACCCCTCTTTATCCATTCACCTATAACTCTCATGAAGTGTGGTTTTGTTTGAATAGCCAACTTAGGGCAGAAGCCTAAGTTGGGGGTGTGGTGAAAAGAGAAGGTAATTCAAGAAGTGTGAAAATTCCCCCTTTGAGAATGGTTTTGAAAAAGATGGAACCCCTCCATGTAAAAAAAAGAAAAAAAAGAGAAAAGAAAAGAGAAAAGAAGCAAAGAAAAAGAATGAAAAAGTTGTGAAATAATTGATGAAAATTGTAAAAGAAATGGGGTGTCCGGTAATTCATAAGAAGTTGAATAATGGGGTGGATTATGAGCATGTTTGCAATGTTAAAGAAAAGGAGGAATATGATGTTTAGGCCACACTTCATGAGGGTGAAAGCCACGGAGCCTAAATGACCATACCTTTACACTCAGCCCCATTAAAAGCCTTGAAAATACCTTTGTGATCTTGAATGAGCTGAAACGAGTGTTGATTGGAAAATAAGGGCAAACCTATCGGTGAAGTCATGCATGTGTTCATCTTTATGAGTGTGAGAGTCGTTTGTGATTCCGGAACTATAAATTGTTGAAGAAATTTGTGTGAATATGGAATCATCTTTTTTGTGAGGGGATTTGAGTACCGGTGTTGAGCTTGAACTTGCATTTGAAGGAAGTATTGTGAACTTGAGCATCTTTGATAATGGTGAGTCACAATTTGAATCTTTGAGTGCACAATTAATCATTGCATGAGTAAGTTGAGTCTTGTTGTGTGCATTCATGTTGAGTGTTATGTAGCACTGTTTGAGACATCCTTTTTGAACTGCCGAACTTGAGTTTTACTTGAGGACAAGCAAAAATTTAAGTTGCGGGTGTTGATGAGTCCGAGATTTGGACTCATTTAGGGCTTTGTTTTGATAGATTTAGTGTCCTCAAATGCCTAATTTATGCTATAAACTGATGTTAATGCCTTGATTTTCAGGTATATGGATTGAGGAGTAAAGCAAGGACACTAACAGGCAAAAAGGAACAAAACAAGCTTAAGTAATGAAGAAAGGCAAGCCTGGTGATCGCCAAGGTCATTTGGCGAATCGCCGAGTGGCTATCAGACCGCCTAAAGTTCCAGTGTGCCAAGCCCTGAAGGAAAGAACCAAGTTGGCGACGAAAAGGAGCATTCGGTGGATCGTCGAGTAGTTCCACGAAGCCAAGATAGATCGCCCAAAGTTACAGACCTTGAGGATGCTGAATGGCAAGGCAAAAGGGTGATGGAAGAGATCAAAGGGCGGCTCGCCGAGTGGTTTGGCAAGCCCGACTTACTTCGTCGAAGAGCCCTTCGTGGCTTATTTTTGGCAACTATAAATAGGATTTTGAACAACTAATTTTTATCAAATTTTATCTATCTTTGGAATCCATTTTTAGTCTAGAACAGTTCTCTTAGTAGACTTGAAGGTTTTTAGACTGAATTCTATCTTTGGAATTCGTAATTAATTGGTTGTAAAATGATTAACTCCCATGTCTATATCTGATTAAATTGTTTGGTTGTGTTGTGAGTGTCGTGGGTCTAGCGGGGTCAAGTCTGAGTAACCCCGAATTGTGCTAATTATCGAAAATTGCCTGATGATAGAGCGGTTGATGTCATTCTTAAGGGCAAAAGACGTCAATTGGCCAATTTTGGCCAAATCGGGGAAAGTCTGAGTACCCCGAAGGCATAGGTCACATGGGTCTAGTGTGAATTTCATGTTTTTGGTGTTTAATTTTGTTGTCATGGGCTGCGGGCTTGATTTTGAAGTACGGGGTGAAAATTGGCATGTTGGGCCATTTGGCGAGTTGGGTCGAGCTCGCCGAAGGGTTTGGCGTTTCACCAAACGTCCCCTGGAACGCCCTTTATTTCACTAAATGTGAGGTTGTGTTCTGTAACTTTTGGTGATACGCCTATGCTCACCGAATTCACTCGGCGACTCACCGAAAATCCCTTCTAATCACCCTTCTGCACCCTTCTTCTTGAATTTGTTCTGTACTTTCAGCGTGTTGGCGATCCGCCGAATGGTCCTGGACATCGCCGACCAGCTATGATTTTTGGATTCACTGTAACTTTCGGTGAGCCCGACCTGGATCGCCAAAGTGGTTCGGCGACTCACCGATCGATTCGGTGAGTCTTCCTACAACAATTTTTATGGAATTTTTCTAACATTTTTCACATGGTTTTACGGGCATGGGTAGATCCAAGGTAGCTGGTAGAGACATACCACCCCGAAAGCAGGCTTGTGGGATCACTATTTATGATGAAGCAGCTGATTCCCGGGCACCGGTTACTAAACTACCTCCAAAGGAGGGCTAAAGCAAAGGCAAGGCGCCCGTTGTAGTAACACCTGCGGAGGAAAACTCCGATAGTGAGGGGGTATACGACACACACCTCACAACCTTCAAAAGTGAGGATGGTTCTCCGGCTTCTGTCTCCGAGCTGGAAGATGATCAGTTGCTACAGGCCCGGAGAGCGGAGTTTCACTCAAAAGCTATGCATGATCCGTCTAGGGATCCAGAGCCTCCGAGGCCTACTCCTCCGCCCCATCTCCAGCTCCTCCTCCAGCACAGACAGTGGTCCTGGCGCCACCAGTTCAGGGTCCTCCTCCCCGGTCTCTCAACAGACTAAAGGCCGAGGGTTTGAGGACCATCTTAGAGGGGAAGAGATTGTCTACCGACGATGTGGTGGACTGATATCCAGATGTGTGGAACACTCTGAAATACCACAAGTTTGAAATATTTACAAAACCCCGGGGCCCCTACATTCCTACTTAGGTCCGGGAGTTCTATTCAGCCTATGGTGAGCTAGTGCCAAAGGGGAAGAAGAAGGCAAGTGCCTTCAAACCGGTGGACTTCATGGTAGTTCGGGGCAAGAAACTGATATGCCACTGCTCAGATATTAATGTTGTCCTAGGGTGATCATCAGACTTCATGCATGATTACATTGACCTGGTACAGAAGAAGACTTTGGAGGATCTCAAGGGTTGGCTGGCACCCCTTATATCCGATGCCACCCCGAGGTGGATAGAGGCAGGTGCACCAATAGAGAAAAAAGACATGAATGTTGCTGCCAGATACTGGTTCGGGTTCATAACTAGCCCTATTATGCCGTCCCAAAATGAGTCCATCCTCAGACACCCAAAGGCAGCCTGTCTAGGGTCTATCATTGATCACCAGAAGCTGAATTTGGGGTTGCTGATCGATCAGGAGATGGCTATGAGGGCCAAGTAGAGACAGACTTCGCACCCATTCCCGGTGCTGATCACCGAGTTGTGTAGACAGGCCCGTGTCCCAAGAGATGAGAAGAAGGATGTCGAGGTGACACCCACCTCTTTTACTGATATCCAGCGTATTGAGGCCGAGTATTTACAGGATGAGGCCGACAGGAGGAGGGCAGCACCGGTGGATACATCCCCGGAGATTGATGTTGAGATGTTGCCCACAGAGGCAATCATGCCCCCTTAGGCTAGTGGGTCCTCAGGTACTTCTGGCACCTCTATTTCTGATGCCCCTGGTTCTTCTACTGCACCCCCTCCCACTACTTTTATTGCTGCTGTTGTTGCCTCTAGGCCGCCTATCACCCGGGCCATGTTGTACAAGATGGGCCATCTGGCTCATTCAGCTGATGCACGCGCCTCCCGGGTTGAGGCTGTTGTGCCTGGGTTGATAGAGCGGGCCATTACTGCTGCTTTAGGCCTGATCAGGGATGAGTTGAGGGAGCACCGAGCATTGATTGAGGGCCATAAGTTGGCACTGAATGCCCTTACACTCAGAGTTGAGGCCTGTGAGCAGAGTCAGGGTGTTGTTAATGTTGTGACGGCCTTGAAGGTCGATATTACTGGATGGAGGAAGGATGTGGACCAGCTGAAGTCCACTGATTTGACTATGTTGTTTGGGACGGTGGAGGTTCCTGACATGCCGAGTGCTGATATTCCAGCTTGTTCTGATGTGCCTCCGACTAATATTGGAGATGAGACTAGAGCTGATGATGCTAATGCTGAGTCTGAGGCTGAGACAGATGAGGAGCAGCTAGATGTTACTGATGTGGCTGTCTATGATGACTGGGCAGACCTAGAGGGATCCATGGTTCATACAGCTGTGCAGGCCTCTTTGAGGGATCCATGGTTCATACAGCTGTGCAGGCCTCTTTGAGGGATCTTTCTATGGTAGGCTCTAGTGGAGCCAAGGATGCTGAGATACTGGGCATTGATGCCTAGACAGAGGGAGCCACGGATATGCAGACTTCACCCCAGGCCTAGCCTGGCAGGATGATTTTTTTTTGCCTCCTTTTCTATTCACTTTTTAGACTGTTTCTGTTTTAGTTGCATTTGAGGAAAACTGCATATTTTGTTGGTGGGGTGAGGTATTCCCATACCTACCTCTTTTGGGTTGTTTTGTGAATATTGGTTTGATTTTGATTGTGCTTTTGTGAATATTGGAGCTTATTGGTTTATATATATCTTGGTTGTTGGATTATGGTTGTTGATAAATTGTGGCCCATTGTTTTAATATGAAAATGGTGTTGAAATGGTTTTGAACCAAGTTTAAAATTTTTGCCACCTCTTTTGTGTGTGATTGTGGCTGTTCTTGTGCAAATTTGAGTGTTGGTTGTGGTCAATATCGATGACTTAAGTAGTGCTCTTAATTGAACCAAATGAATGTGCGGCTATGATGAGGCAAACTAAGTTACATAGGCAATATGTAAACTTTTAGCATCTCGTTGTGGCTAGCCGATTGTCGATTAAGTCTCTTGTGATGAACATTGCACACTAGCTAGAAAGTGTAGAGTCTAGTTTGATAATTGTATCAATGCCTTGTGTGGTGAGGTTGTCTTGAACATTGTGCTTGATGACATCTAGAATTTGCCCAGTTGGTCCGATTGATTGAGTGAAGCAAGCAATTGAAATGATCTTAGGCAAAAGTTTTGAAGAGTGAACCAATTTGACAATATATCTCTTTGTGTCCAACCTTGTAAAAAGTGTGAACCTTGCTTGGCCCCTTTTGAGCCTATCCTTTTCTTTGGAAGAAACTTGAACAACCTTGACCTCTTTATCCCATCACCCATAACCTTCCTGAAGTATTGGTTCGATTGAATAGCCAACTTAGGCCAAAAGCCTAAGTTAGGGTGTGGTGAAAAAGAAGGAAAGTCAAGAAGTGTGAAAAAATCCCCCTTTGATGAATTGTTTTGAAAAATATAGAACCCCTCCATGTAAAAAAAAGGAGAAAAAGAAGAAAGAAAAGAAAAAGACTAAAAAAGAGAAAAATTTGTGAAATAAAGTGTGTGAAAATAGTAAAAGAAATGGGGTATCCGGTGATTCATGTTTAGTTGAATAATGGGGTGGATTATGAACATGTTTGAATGTGAAAGAGAAGGAGAAAAAGTGATTTTAAGGCCATACTTCATGAAGGTAGAAGCCACTAAACCTAAATGACCAAACCTTTACACTCAGCCCCATTACAAGCCTTAAAAAGACCTTCGTGATCTTGAGTGAGCTGAAACGAATGTTGATTGGAAAATAAGGGCAAGCCTATGGGTGGAGTCATGCATGTGTTCATCTTTGTGAGTGTGAGAGTTGTATGTGATTTCGGGACCTTGATTTTTTGAGAAATTTTGTGTGAATATGGAATCATCTTTGTTTTGGGGGTATTTGAATACTTTTGTTGAGCTTGAACTTGCATTTGAAGCAAGCATTGTGAGCTTAAGTACACTTGATAATGGTGAGTCACAATTTGAAACTTTGAGTGCACAGTTGATCATTGTATGTGTAGTTTGAACCTTTTTGTGTGCATTTATGTTGAGTCTTAAGCAGCGCTGTTTGTAGACATCCTTGTTGAACTGATTGATCTTGAGTTTTACTTGAGGACAAGCAGAAGTTTAAGTTGGGGTTGTTGATGAGTCCAAGATTTCGACTCATTTAGGGCTTTGTTTTGATAGTTTAAGTGTCCTCAAATGCCTAATTTATGCTCTAAAATAATGTTAAAGTGTTGATTTGCAGTTACGAAGGCTAAGGAGCAAGGCAATGACATTACCGGGCAAAAAAGAGCAAACAAGCTGAAGAAGTGAAGAAAAGTGATCCTAAAGACCGCCAAGACCACTCGGCGAACCGCCGAGTGGCTCTTTAGCTCGCCCAAAGTTCCAGCCTGCCAGCCCTGGAGAGGAACCGACTTGGTGACAGAAATGAGCAGTCGGCGGATCGCAAATGACTCCGCGATAACAACCTTGATCGCCTAAAGTCACAGAACCCTGAAGACAAACGACCAATGCAAACCGGTGATGGATTGGAGCGAAGGGCGGATCACCGACCTTGTTGGCGAGGCGCGACTTACTTCGCCAAATGGCCTTTCAGGACAAAAATTGGGAAACTATAAATTGAAATTTAAAAAGGATTCTTAGAGGTCTGATTCCCTAAGTTCGAGAGTTTGAGTTTTTCTATGAGTTTTTGAGTTTCCATTGTAGACTTTGCAGCTTAAATTTGAGGATTTTCAAGTGGGTTTTCAAATTTATTCAATTTGGAGCATTGTAAGGACTTGGAAACTTTTACCCATCTCATGGCTAATATAATTGGTAATTATTTTTATCTTTTTATGATGTGTAGCTAAAACCCCAATTTTTGGGGTGTGATCATGTGATTATTGGCTTAATTAGCTTATGGGTAACTTTATTTACTGATTTAAATGCTTAATTGAAGTGGGTTTAATCATTAGCTGTGTATTAATCTATGGATTGTAGTTGTAAATGCAATTCTGTCTTAGAGTTCTGGGCTTGCTTGAGAAAGAGGTTTTAGAACCAAAGTTTTCGATTAATGATTGTAGTAATTGGATTGATGTGGGTTCAGCTCGAGAGAGTGAATCCTAAGCTCGATTCTACCTATCTAGCTCGAGAGAGTAGATAAATGAAGGTTTTGGGTTGTTCTTGTTGATTAAGTTTGTCGAGGTTCGAGAGTACTCGCTTGAATCGTAATAGTTGTTCGAGTGAAAGCTATTGCACCTATAGTCTAGCCTACCCACTGAGATTTAGCAATCGTTAGTAAATTTCAATTACCCATTTAGCGAAATTAGCCTATAATCGATCACATCCCGAGAGTTCCCCTCTATATTGTTAACTCCCCTATTTTGTGTTTGTTTTAGCTGTTAATTGACAAACCAATCCCCCCCATCTGACATATGTTGTCACCCCTTAGATTTGTCTATATGTTTTGGATCATTTCTATTTCTATCACCATTTAGATTACATTTATAACTTCGTAACTGAATTCAAACTTATACCTCTTCCTGTGGGTTCGACTCTAACTCTTCGTTGGGTTTTATACTAGATTACGATATCCCACACCTAGTAATGGATGAGGTGTGGTTGAGCGTTTATAAGATTCTTTCAAGAACTTAAAATGGACCATCACCTCTTCGCATCAACTTAGTCTTCCAATGAGTGGGAAATTGCTCTTGGTGAAAATGCACCCATACACATTCACCGACCGGTTCAAGCATAGTCCTCTTGCGACCCTTGTTTTCCTTTTTGTCTACTTCTTGGTTTTTATTTTCTAGGTGAATTCTCACCTTCTTATGAAGTTTCTTCATAGCTTCCGCTATTTTGCTTCCATCTAAGCTTAAGACAACATCTTTAGAAAGAGGACTGAGATTTGAAAAGGTTAGGGGATTAAAACCATACACCACTTCAAATGGAGTCATGCCAATAGTTCTATGAATAACTCAATTATAAGCAAACTCAACCAAAGGAAAATGTTCCTCCCATGAGGCAAACTCTTCATGTACCACGGCACGAAGAATAGAACCCAAGGTCCTATTCACAACTTCAGATTGGCCATCAGTTCGTGGGTGACAAGAAGTTGAGAACAACAACTTGGTACCAAGTCTACCCCACAATTCTTTCCAAAGTGACTAAGAAATTTTAGGTCCGTATCTCTTACGATGGTTTGAGGAATTCCATGAAATTTAACAATATTTTCAACAAACAAAGAGGACACATTGGAAGCATCATCACATTTATGACATGGAATGAAATGAGAAATCTTTGAAAATCGATCAACAACAACAAAGATGATATCTCTGCCTCTTTTTGTCCTAGGAAAACCCAAAACAAAATCCATTGAAATATCAAACCAAGGTCTTTGAGGGGTGGGAAGTGGAGTGTATAAGTCATGGGGAAGGAGACGTGACTTAGCACTTCGACATTCAATACTTTGGCCACAAATTCTAGCAACATCTTTGTGCATCGTAGGCCAATTGAATTGTTCCTCGAGAATTCCCCATGTTTTATCAACACCAAAATGACCCATTAATCCCCCATTGTGTACCTCCCTCACAAATAGTTCTCTCCAAGAGCTAATAGGCACACATCGTCTCTTGCCTTTGAACAAGAAACCATCAAATTTAGAATAGGGAGTAGAAGATCTATCCCTAAGCCACCTTTCCCTTTCCCATTCCTCACAATATTGGAAGATTTGAGAAAACATGGGGTCCTTGGGATACATTGCCTTCAAACATTCAAAGCAAAGAAATTTAGAAGACAAAATAGTGATCAACACATGTTTCAGCATCGGCCACCACATTTTCCTTCCCTTTTTTTATTGAATTAAATAAGGGAAAGTTTCAAGGAATTTTATCCATTTGGCGAGCCTTTTGTTTAACTTTCCTTGGGCCCGAATATTCTTTACGGACTCATGATTGGTCCGAATGACAAATTCTTTGGGCCACATGTAGTGTTGCCAATTACCCAATGCTCTAATCAAAGCATAAAATTCAAGATCATAAGTGGAATAATTTGACGTTGCAGTGTTAAGCTTTTCACTAAAATAAACAATGGGCTTTTGGTCTTGCATTAAGACAGCTCCAATGCCTACTTTACTAGCATCACATTCAACTTCAATAAAAAATCAAAATCCGGTAATTGCAACAAAGGAGTGGAGCTAAGCATTGATTTCAAAGTCTCAAAAGCTTTGGCTTGCCCTTCACCCCACTTAAAAGGCTTATCCTTTCGGATTACCTCAATCAATGGGGCTATGGTAATAAATCCTTTGACAAACCGCCTATAAAAACAAACCAACCCATGAAAGCTTCTAACATTGCTTATGGACTTCAGAATTGTCCAATTCTTAATAGAGTCTATCTTAGATTCATCAACCTCAATGCCCATTGAACTCACAACAAATCCCAAAAAAACAACTTCATCAACATAGAATGAACACTTTTCTAGATTAGCATAAAGTTGTTCTTTCCTAAGCACATCAAAACACTACAACAAAAATAAATTTTAGCGGCAATAAATAGACACATTAATAAAGAGTGCTAAAGTCTTTACCGCCATTAGTTAAGTGTCATTAGATCCAGTGTCGCTAAAGGCTTTAGGGACATATACAAAGAGTGTTAATTTTACTATAAATCAATATATCATCAAAATAGACAACAACAAACTTCCCTATGAGGGGATTTATTACATGATTCATGAGACGCATAAAAGTACAAGGAACATTAGTGAGGCCGAAAGGCATCACCAACCAGTCATAAAGACCAAACTTGGTCTTGAATGTGGTTTAAATTTCAGCATCGGGGTTAATTCGGATTTTATGATAACCACTCCTAAGATAAATCTTTGAGAACACACAAGAACCATTGAGCTCATCAAGCATATCATCTAATCTAGGGATAGGATGACGATACTTTACCGTGATCTTGTTGATAGCCTGACTATCAACACATATGTGCCATGTTCCATCTTTCTTTGGAACCAAAAGAACCAGAACGGAGAACGAACTCATACTTTCTCTCACATAGACCTTGTTGAAGAGTTCCTCAACTTGCCTTTGTAGCTCTTTGGTATCCTCCGGATTACTTCGATAAGCCGATTTGTATGGAAATTGTGAGCCTGGCACGAAGTCAATTTGGTTCTCAATTCCCCTAAGAGGGGGTAATCCACTTGGGAGTTCCTTTGGGAAGACATCATTATAATCCTGCAAAAGAAGGGAAATAGAATGGGGGAGAGAAGAATGAGATTGGTTAGTTTGCAACACATGATCCCTATGTGTGATAAGGATCAATGAACTTTTGGCCTCCACTTCCTCTCTTATCTCTTTATACTTAGCCAACATCAATTGGGCTTTTCCCTTCAACTTCCTCATTTCTTCCTCTTCATGGCTCTCGACCTCCATATGTTCCTCCTCATCCTTCTTTTTCACCCTCAACTCGCTCATCTTTTGATACACTTCGTTGACTTGAGAGGGTGACATAGGATGAAGGACATATTTATGTTCATCCAACACAAGTGAATATTTATTGGTTCTTCCCTCATGTTTGGTTGAACGATCATATTGCCAAGGTCTTCTGAATAGTATATGACAAGCTTGCATTGGGACCACATGGAATAGGATCTCATCTTGGTACTTCCAAATTGTTAACTTGATCAACACTTATCTATGAACTCTCAATTCTACACACTCACTCAACCATTGAAGTTTGTAAGGTTTAGCATGCCTAGTGATAGGAAGCTTCAAGAAATCCACTAAAGCGTTGCTAGCAATGTTTGCACAACTTCCACTATTAATGATCAAAGAACACACATTATATTTTATGAGGCACTTGGAATGGAAAAGATTCTCTCTTTGACTTGGATCATCCATGGCCTTACTAATCATAATTCGTCTTACCACATACATTGAAATGGTAAACTCTCCTTCTTGAGGTCAAGCTTCTTCGATTAGGGCCTTCCTCATCAAACCATTAGGAACGGCGACATCTCTTCCTTACATGGATCTTGTTCCTCACCTTCATCACCTTCAAATTCATCATCTTCTTGGGATTCCTCTTCTTGATCTACCCTTTCACCAAGATACAATTTCCCTTCTTGAACTAGAACATTCAAGCAAATGGAACATTCACACATCATATGACCCCATCCTCTACACTTGTGACATTGAATGCCTTTAGGAAACTTGGGTAGGTCTTTATTACCTCCCTCTCTTGGTGGGTACTTTGGAGTGTTTCCTTCAAAGGGTTTCTTCTCATAAGGCTTCTTGAAATCCTTATTTTTTTTCCAACCCCAAGATGTTTGATCTCCCTCCTTGTTCTTACTCCAATAATTTGAAGATGAAATACTCTTCTACTTAGGTACTTTATCCTCTTTGAGTTCCCGCTCAACTTCATTAGCCGCTTCGAAGATGTCATTCAAAATACCAAACTTGTGAATAGTCATCTTGGAAGAGATCTCTTTGTTCAACCCTATCTTGAAGTGAATAACGACATGCTCTTCATTCTCGTTGTATTCGAGCTTCAAGATCAAATTTTGGAACTCATCATAGTAGGCCGCAACAGTTTTATTTCCTTGCTTCAAGTTGTACAATTTAGCAAGTAACTCTTATCGATACCTTTCCGGCATGTACTTGACTCTCATAAAGGCTTTCAATCCAGTCCATGCTGTAGGGTTTCCATCTTGAAGTACTAGATGATTCCTTTTCATGTATTCCCACCATGTAATAGCAAAGCCTTCAAATTGAGCAATGGCGAAGAAACTCTTCTTGACCTCGGTCAAATCATTGACTTTGAAGATCCTCACACAAAGAGACTCCCATTCTAGATAAGCATCGGGATTGCATTCACCTTTGAAAGGTGGGAGATTAGTCTTGATAGAGTTGATTCAAAAATCTCCGCCTCCATTTCCACCTTGGTCCCAATAATAGTTTCCTTGGCCCTCATCCACTTGGTTGATGTTATAGTAACCCCTTTGAACTTCCCATTGATATTGGTTACCATGATCTTCTCTCAATTCTTGGTCATACTCTTGATTGGCATAGGCTTCCCTTGGTTCTCCACCTTGAGGTTGGTTCCCATATTGTCTTCTCCTATGTGGTACCGGGCAAAACCTACCTCCTCATCCTCTAAGCCCCATTTGACCTCTTAGTCTATTCCTTTCTACTTCATTCCATGGAGCTTCTTCACCTTCACCTTCATATCCCCCTTGGTACTCATCACCCCTCACTTCTACTAGTTGGAATGGTTTGTTTTGGTTTTGAGGGGCTTGGTAGTGCAGATTTTGGTTTTGTGGCATTTGGTAGGGTGCGTTTTGGTTTCGTGGTGCTTGGTAAGGTCGGTTTTGTATGGTGGAGCTTCTTGATTGAGTTGGGGTTGGAGTGGTCGACTGGTATATTGTACATTGGGAATGGATTGGTGTTAGGTTTAACGCTTGATGGAAGGTTCTCAGTGTCATGACCCAGGGTTACACCCTAGACGTAACATGGCATACAAGACCCCGAGGGGCCTTATATAAGCCACTTAGCTTTCATAACATAAGATAATAGAACATGGTGCGGAAATTTAAAATATTTCAACAATATCAAAGTCTTTTATAAAGCGAGCGGAAGTCTAACATCATTATCTCAAACCATTTAAACAACATGAATAAAGTCTTGGGACGCAGCCCATACAATAGTCCAAGACATAAAAGAAAGACATAAGAGAAAAGGGTGATCACATCCTCGAACACAATGAGGACTCACCAAATCTTCACTTTCTTGATCAACAAGAGAGCTAGCCACGAGTGTAAGAATCTATGTCACCGGACCCTACATTTGATATGAATGTAGGCAAGAGTATGCGTTAGTACAGTTAAGTACTAAATATGATAGCCAGCATAAACAACATAAAAATCATGGTTAGTCAATATAAATCATAAGCATAATCAATGCACATATATCAATATCATAATAGGAAAGGAATACTTCTCAATCAACCTGACTCATCCTTAGTAAAGACTTGGGTCATCACCTCTTAGTCAACTTACTTCATGGAAGGTACCTCAAGCAACAATCCAAGCTATTCATTCTTCATAAGATACTTCACATTGTTTATACTTACTTTTAAAGACATGGGGATTCGCCTCATTGCCTAGCTTACAAAGGCTAATGGGTATTCGCCTATTGCCTTAGCTACCTTAAGATCATGGGTACTCGCCTCCACAATCACATCATATTACACGGGTACTCGCCTCCACATCATTTCATAAGGAGCGTAGGTACTCGCCTCCATGTCCATTCATCATATTAGGAACATAGGTAATCAGCTCTTGTTCAAGTTTAAGGAGTATGGGCAATCACCTCATATCCTTCATATATGGAGGTCAAGGGTAGTCGCCTCTAGCCTCATCATTTACATAGTCTTTTAATATAGATTCATTTTAGGTGAGCAATCCTTTCAACCTATAATCACTAATATGAGAAAGCCTTTCACATTCATACATTCATAATTAGGAAATTCATGTGGGAAGTATCCCTTCCTCAACAATAACATCAATTACCAACAATTCACATCATAAGCTTTACTCTCAAAGCCCTAGATCTCATGATCATCATCTAAGCTTTATTCTCAAGCAATTCCAGTCATAATTCATCAATCCTATAAGGACAAACCTAAACCCACAAAGTTTCTCTTCATGGCACCAACCCAATCATATCAATTCTAGGTCATAATCATGGAATATGCATGGATACATGTAATTTTACTCTAATAACATTTAATTCTACTAATTCAATAAAAAACAATCATAATCCACCCAATTGGATCCATAAGCAACATAACCCACAATATTGGAAGAAACCCTAACTAAATTGGGAAAATTCTTCATCAAATTGGGGAATTCTAGCTCCATGGGAGGAAGGATCCCATGGATGAAAAATCTATCATACCTTAATCACAATGCCCAAAAAAGTTTGAATATTGGAGGCTTTGAACTTGACCTAGATTCAATCTCTTCCTTCTTCTTCTTCCTTCTAGAGAGAGGATTTTTTAGAGAAGTTTTGGGTTTTCTTTTGGGACTTGAGAGAATGAACTAAATGAGTCTAATTTGGGTGTAAAAAGACTTATATAGGTGGTCTAGATGTAGGAAAAATGACATCACTTTAATTTGATTAAAACCGGAAAAGACCTTTAAGCCCTCACTTAACCGTCCCATAGGCCCACCCACGAGACCACGTCGACGGACCGTGGATGGACCTACGGTCCATCCTGTTCAAGCGTGGTTTGTGGTCTGGGACTTTGTTTCATGTACCTTGACCCATGACTCCCTAACCACGGACCGTGGACCCATCCACGGGGCATGGATCGTGGCTGTGGTTCACTGCCTTAGGCAGTGTCTCAAGTGGTCCATCCACGAAGCCCACCTATGGGGCGTGGGTCGAACCACGGGGCATGGTTGTCTCTTGTGGGTGACTCCTGTAGGTTCTGTAATTTTAGCTAGGTTTCCCTTCTTAGGCTGCGGGGTGTTACACTCTGTGTGATAGTATGAGAAGTAGTGTAGACGTGTAGGTAGCTTGTGGGTGGAATTAGTAGAGTTAAGTCGACCTTCCACATTGATCATTCTACCATCCATAATCGACACACTACCTAGCATGGTTGTCATTTGTCCTTCCATGTTCTTCATCCTCCAACTCATATTAGTAATCGCCTCCATATATTCCAAAGTAACCCCTCCCGTAGGTGGTTGGGTTTCACTTCCAGTTTCTATAGTACCTGGCAATAAGAAAAACATTCCAAAAAAACAATAAACAACATTACTGTTAGTAAAATGAACTCACAATCACTCGTGTTTACACACCTTTGATTTCCTCTCAAATTGTCTTGGCTAAGGTTGAAGATTGCTTATACTCGATTGTTCACACAGTGTCAATCTCTACTCTTGGCCGTAATGGATTATTGTTTCAAGAAAAGATGGACGACTCAATTAAAGCAACTACAAACTTGAATCAAAAAATTAACTATGAAGTAAAACTAATAAAAACATGAAAAGAAGTGGCACTAGCAAAGAAGAGAATTCAAGAACAAATAGTTAACAAGTAGATCAATTACGAGTTGAAAATTAGTTTAGGAATCGTGAGAACGATTGAGAATAAAGAAAAGAAAACTAAGGAATTAGAACCAGAGATTAGTGGCATAAAATGAAGTTCGGGTCACCAAATTTCGTGTTTTCTTCGCCAAAGTTGAAGTTCAACTCACCAACTTGAAGTTCAGCTCGCCAAAGTTGACAGAAAGTCTGGGAAATTCAGCGAGCTGGGTGTCAGTTTGGCGAGTCGCCAAGTGGACTTTGGCGATCAAAGTCGGGCTCGCCGAAAGGACTAGTGTGTGCACCTAAAGACCTCTGAATTTTATGATTTTGTGGTCCCCTTGTACTTCTTCCTTCATTCCTTATCCCTTTTGGTAAATTCCCTTGTGCACTAACACTATCAATGCTCTCTTTCCTTTCCTTTTGGATTAAACACCTTTTTTGTAGATTCCTTCTTCTTTAAAATTTGAATATCCTTCAAGAACACTATGAACATTATGAACACCCAAAATAAAACCCTTAATAATTTTGGCTCAAAATTTCAAGAAATTTGAGATAGAGATTCCCCTTGATGTAGGAAAATATCCCCAATACTTTTCATATTTCAATTCCTTACCAAATCCTTTAGATTTCAAAAACAATTTGCATCTTCTTCAAACTTCCTCACTCAACAATGGTGGAACCTTCAATCTTACCCCAAACACCACCAAATCTATGATTTAGACTCAAGTAAGGCTATGGAAAAATAATATAGCATTAGAAACTTCGAACAAGACTCAAATAAACAAAAATATTTTTGAGTTTTCTTGAAAAATGAATTTGACACTTTTTTTTAGTAACAAACCCAAGACTAGACTCGCAAGAACCAAACTAAAAATGGTTCTGATATCAAATGATGTAATTCTCACTATGAATTAGGAATGGAATTGTGAAAATTAAAGACAAGAAAGAAAGATAGATAGACACAAAAAGAGGAAATAGAAAGCAACCAAAAGGTATATTAAACCTTAAGAACTCAATCCGTTAATCCTACAATAAGCACCTACCTCTTACAATGACCTCAAGGAAATTGAATTCACCTCGCAACAAACGTTTCTAAACAATAATCAACCCAAAGCTTGTACCAAGCTCTCAACACTCATTCAATAGTTTCACAATATCAATATTCAAAATAATCTCCTGAAATGAGAACCTAATCTAGTTATTTATAGTTTTAGGTAGTTATTACAAAAGAGGCCCAATAGTGGCCCAAAATAGGAAAAGGGGCGAGTTGGGTCGTCCTCGCTGAATGGACTCGGCGAGTCACCGAGTGGGTTGGCGAGCTGACTCTTATCTGGAGCTTCTGGAACTTTAGGCGGGATTAGGAGTCCTTGCCTAAGTCATTCGGTGAGTCGCTGAAGGGTCAAGCTCACCTAAACTGGCAACTTCTTCAATCGTCTTCCCTCCCCCTCCCTAAGCGATCTTTATGGCATGGAACCCTTTCTTTTCCATCAACACAAGCTTAGGAACCTCTAGCTTTATGAACAATACTTGCATTCTTTGAAGGTCCTGAGCTTGATGGTGCATTCCAAATTGCATCGATATGGGTTTCAGAAGCTTCGAGCATATTTATTGGGTACCAAAGTGGTGGTTCACACCGACCACGCAGCATTAAGGTACTTAATGGAAAAGAAAGAGGCTAATCTGAGGTTGATCTGATGGGTGTTACTTCTTAAAGAATTTGATTTTGAGGTGAAGGATAGAAAAGAGTGTGAGAACTAAGTAGTTGACAATCTTTTAAGGTTTGAGGCAAAAGCTAGAACGATTGAGGAGAAAGACATTGATGATGCTTTCTCGGATGAATCGTTAATGGTAATCATTGCAGCCTCTACTATGTGGTATGCTAATTTCGCTAATTTTATTGTGTGTGGGTGGTAACCTGATGATTTAAGTAGTCATCAAAAGAGGAAACTCCTTTTTGATGTGAAGAAATACATGTGGGATGAACCGTTCCTTTTTAGAGAATGTGCTGATAATATTATTTGGTGGTGTGTGCCGGAAGCAGAAGTGAATGAAATCCTTAAAGCATCTCATGCTTCACCTGCAAGTGGTCATCATGGGGGTATTCGGACAGCCGCTAAGATGTTACAATGTGGCTACTATTGGCCAACAATGTTCAGAGATTCTCATGCATTTTGCAATTATTGTGTCTAATGTCAATTACAAGGAAGCGTATCTAGAAGACATGAATTGCCTCTTTCACGAGATTGAATTGTTTGATGTTTGGGGAATTGATTTCATGGGTCCTTTTCGTAGCTCTTTTGGGAATAAATATATCCCTGTGGCAGTGGATTATGTATCCAAGTGGGTGGAAGCAATAGCATTACCAAACAATGAAGCGTGAAGTGTTAGAAAGTTCTTAAAAAAGAACATCTTTACAAGATTTAGTCTCCAAGGGCCATAATAAGTGATGGAGGGCCACACTTTTACAATCGTCAGTTTGCAGCCCTCCTCTCAAAATATGGAGTCAAGCACAAAGTAGCAACACCTTACCATCCACAATCGACCGGACAAGTTGAAGTGTTTAATCAAGAAATAAAGGGCATTTTGGATAAAATTGTGAATGTTCACCATACAAATTGGTCGAGCAAGCTTGATGATCTTCTTTTGGCCTACCGCACAGTATTCAAATCTCCCATTGAAATGTCGCCTTATAAGTTAGTATTTGGTAAATCTTATCATCTTCCTTTGGAGTTTGAACACAAAGCCTTATGGGCATTGAAGAATATAAACTTGAACTGGGATATGGCTGCAAGAGGGCGTGTACATCAAATTCTTGAGTTGGATAAATTTTGGTAACAAGCCTACGAAAGTTCAGCTCTATACAATGAAAAAGGTGAAGAGGTGGAATGATGCTAAGATACTCCCCCGTGAGTTTCGAGTAGGAGATTTGGTCTTATATTGCAATTCAAGGTTGATGCTATTCCAAGGGAAACTCAAGTCCAAGTGGACTGGTCCACACACTGTCACCCATGTGTATGGAAATGGAGCAATTGAAATTGAAGATGCAAAGGGGGTAAGGTTCAAAGTAAATGAGCAAAGGTTAAAGGCATACTTTGGAGAAAGTCAGGATGTGAGGGTTGTAGAAGTGATGTATTTGGATGATGATTGAAGAACATGTCCATGTCATGCCATGACGTTAAATTAGGCACTTGTTGGAAGGAAACATAAGTTTTAGTCATTTTCAATAAAGTGGGTGTTCTCATGTGCAGACATTGGGTGATAGGCTATAAAAGGACCAACTCGGTGATTCACCTAAACACAATAGGCAAAGCTCCAACGAGTCCGACTTTTTTTGCAGCTCAACTTGAGGTGCTTAATTTCAATTTTTGTGATGCTCATCACTTCTTCGGTGACGCACCGATAGCATTGGGCGGACTCAATGTAGTCCGCCTAACCAGGCACTGGTAACTTCAGTGATGCTCATGCATGAAAGGCAATTCACCGATGTGCTTTGGGCAATATTTACGCAGCACGCCAAAGTAAAGGAATCATTGTCCCCACTTAGAGCCTCCATAGGCGATCTGGGCCTAGACTCACCGATTCCAATGGGCCACCAGCACTAGTGTTTATTCCAGGAGTGTTTTTAACTTTTCTCTATTTATACCAATTTCGCGCATTGAGGGTACTGCTCTTTCCTTTTTGGTGGGGTGAGGATTCCCCTTTTTTATATTAGAGTGTTGTTTTGGGAATTGTGTTCTATACTTCCGTCTCATTCTCCTTTAATGTTGCAACCCCCCCCCTGAATTCAAATCGTGAAATGCTTGATGTGTGTTCATTGATAACAATATGATAATCGATTTTGTTCAATAAATGATGTCTTGGATAGTTCTCATGATGAGCATGATGCGTAGTGTTGGTGTTGCCAAAACAAAATTGATGTGGTTACACATTTGAGCGATCTCTTTGAATCTTTTATCGACTAGCTATATTTGGATGTGAGTCTTGCAATGAACATTACATGTACGCTTTTGATATTTTCGGGATGTGCTAGATGAGTGTATTTCGAAGTGCCATCTGTGGTGAGGTTTACTTGAAAACATGTTTGTGGAGTCCTATAATTTGTCTTGTTAGTCCAATTGGTTGAATCTTGGTGGATGTGGGACATGATCTTGGGCGAGAATTCAATGAGGGAGCCAAATTTTCCATAAATCCTTTTTTGACTACCTTGTGGAGGTGTGAATCCATGTTGGCACCAATTGAGCCTAATCTATTTGTTGACAACCAAGAGAAGCCTCTTGAGCTAAAATTATCCCTACCTTCTCACCAAAAATCTCTTTTAAAGCATTGCGATGTTCGAATAGCCAACTTAGGCTAAAATCCTAAGTTGGTGTGGAAAGGAAGGATGAATCAGAGCCAAGCAAAGGGCAAATAAAGAAAAAATGACACTCAAATCTAAAAGTTTTACAAAAAAAAAGAATCCTGCCTTAAAAATAAAAAATTAAAAAATGAAAATTAAAAATTAAAAAAAATGGTGTATTTGTCATCTATTTGATGGGAATAGCTTGAAAAAATGAAACTGAAAAAAGAGAAGTGAATGAAATTAAAGGGAAATCCAAATAAATTGAGTGGAAAGTCAATATTTGAGTTCTCAAATGAAAAAAAAAAAGACCTTGAGAAGAGGTAATGATGATTGCAACAATTTTTTGAAAAGATATAAGTCACCAATCAAAATTGGCCATGCCTTCACCCTCAGCCTCATTACAAGCCTAAAAGACCATTGAGATCTTACATGAACCAGGTTGTTTGATGATTGGAAAATAAGGGCAAACCTATGGGACAAAGCTAGCATAAGTTCTCTTTTGAGAGAGTGAGAGTTGCGTTGATTCCTATTACCTTTGTTGATTTGCTTTGTGAGACCATGTAAGCATTTTTTATGTGAGGGCAACTGAATTCATTTGTTGAAATATTTTCTTGCTTTAGACAAGAAGCTATAGTGAGCTTGAGCTTGTGTTGGGACTAGCTAGTCATCATTTGAAGATTTTCGAACATGATTTAGGGTAGCATACTATTGAGAGTAGTCTTTCCATGGCGCTTGCATGTTAACTCTCATTGAGTACTATTGTAGACACTCTTATTGGGCTTATTGAGTTCTTGATTTACTTGACGACAAGTAAAAGTTTAAGTTCGGGGTGTTTATGAGTGGTAGATTTGCACTCATTTAAAGTTCATTTAGCTCAATAATTGGTGTCCTCAATGCCTAAATTTGTTGTGTTTTAATCAAATATCGATGATTTGCAGCTATGAAGTCAATTGGACAAGGCGGGAATAAATTCATGGAAAGAAGGGCCAAAAATAAAATGAGAAGTGTAGAATAAGCATTGTAGTTTGCCAAATGAGAAGGACAAATTGCCGAAGTAATTTGTACCCAAAATGATAGAACATCGAGTCAACCCTCAAGATCAATCGGCAAAGATATGTGATAAATGCGATCCGCCGAATGACATAAGGCGGGGTGAGTGGATGTCGCCGAAGTTTATAGAAAAATTGATGACTGAAAGGGTGATATGAAGAGGCAATTGGCAACTCGCCGAATCTACAAAAGTAAGCTCAGACGGTATCTCCTAATGAGCCCCCAAACACCTGAAGCCTCAGATGAGAAAAAGGCGAACCTAAGAAGAAAGGGTGATTCACCGAATGCAATCGGCGAATTGAACTAATGTCACCGAAAGGGACAAGGAACTCAATTTTGGGTGAAACTTTGGGAAACTATAAATAGCTCGGAGGAAAGAGAAAGAGGGTAAAAAAAAGTAGAGAAAAGTTTCTGAACATTTTAGAGAGAGAAAGAAACAATTTCCATTGAAGGAAAAGACTTTTGTTCTAGTAGATTTCAATTTTGTAAACTTAATTTTGGAGAATTGAAGTTGAATCCAATGTGGGTTTATCCTTAATTGATTGATTTTGCAATACCCATGGTTGCTTTCATGGAAGGTATAATCTATTTACTTTTTGTGATGGGTGGCTAAAATCCCAACTTCTTGGGGTGTGATGATGGGGTTGGGTGTTGATTTAATCTAGTGGGTTCATTTTATTACTCTGTTTTATGACCATCAATCACAAATTCGATTGATTACCATGTGACTAATTTATGAATTGAGGTGGCCAACTAAATTCTACTTTTGATCTTGTGAAGGTGCTTGAAAAGACCATCGTAAGTGGGTCATTTGATCATCTAATTTAAGATAATTAATTCCAGGTCTAAATGATTACGTTTTTTTTTTGAACGGCAACTAGATGAGACCAAAAGGTGATTCTATGCAAGGATGCTTTGAGATCAAAAGATGATTAACGTCATTAAAGATGACTTAGCTTATTTGTGATTGATTTGCTGTAACGAGTAATTTTGTAAATCCCAGAATTTGAATCAACACTTGATCCCCACACCCCTTGAGTTAGTAAATTTTGTGAATTATTGATTGCTCTTATATTGATCTCTCGGTGAATGAAAATTTGTTATAAAAGATAGTGGACTTTTCCACTTAAATTTTAACTAAACTTCAATTGAATTAATTGCACCTTAATTCTATAATTAAATTCTTAACATTAAACCATTCCCTGTGGAATTCGACCCCGACTCTTACTTGAGTGATTTTATTGACGACGATCGTTCATTCCTTTAATTTCTTTTGACGAGTGATTCGAGCGTTATCGAAGGTACGCAACAATTGTCTGGCAAGCCTGTCTAGTTGATACGTAGTGAAGTCAGCTCCTCTCGACTCCACTAAGCCCAAGACTTAAAGACACTCCCGGTAAGTAGTCAGAAACTCATGAGCATCCTCACCCATAGCCATAGAAAACCTATGAGGTGAAAGCCTCTGGAACACTTGATAACGGTCAAAACACTCTCAAAGAAAAATACAAAGAGTAAGCGATCTTTGAAAATAAAAATTATCCAACTAAGAGTCGGAGTCGAACCCCACAAAAAGTAATGTGAGGTTAAGAATCCAACGAATATGCGAGTAATCTAACGTAGCAAATGAGAAAAATGGGTGGATGATTCCACAAGACTTAATCAAATGATTTCAAAGTCAAGTAATAGCAACAAATTGAACTAAACAGAGTTTAAACTAATTGAGTTGATTCTAAGGGTGTGGGATTTGAAAATCGATGTCACATAGGGGTAAAATTGTATTTCTCAACTAAGCTAACCAACTATGAATAAGCTCGGTCATCTTCAATAATGTTAATCTTCTTTTGATCTCATAACATTATTTCATAAAATATCCTTTCGGTCTCATATATGTGATTTACAATTCAACCCATTACTTTACTATTACAACTAAATTTAGCTATATTGCAAACATTGAACTAATTACCCACTCATATTGATCTCTTCCAAGCATCAATTTGAGATCTAAGCTAAGATTAAGTTTGTCACTCTAATCACTAAATTAATCACATGATAACATCTCAAACCTATGGTGGAAAGTAGTGAAATAGAGAAATACAAGAAATTTACTAAGTTAAATCAACATCATACTGATTAAATATGGGGTGAAACAGCATAAAGTAACAACTCCATATCATCCGCAAATGAGTGGACAAGTTGAAGTTTCTAACTGAGAGATACAGTCTATATTGGCGAAGATTGTGAATGCCAACAGGACTAACTGGGAAAGAAAGTTAGATGATGCACTATGGGCATACCGAAAAACTTTCAAAACACTCATTGGTATGTCACCGTACAACTTAGTGTTTGGAAAGGCATGTCATTTGTCTATGGAGTTAGAGTATAAAGCGTTGTGCGTGCTAAAGAAACTAAACTTGAGTTGGAGTGAAGCAATGAATATGAGATTAGTTTTAGACATGCAGTTTTAGGCTCGTGCATCTAGGAGCATTATAATCCAAAGAGTGCAATAAAATTTTAGATACAATTTTAGAGAGAGTTTTTAGAACACTTTACCATTGGAGAATACTTTTCTAGCTTTTGGGGTTTTCAACTTGGTGTTTGAATTTGATAAATTGATGTTGAATCCAAAGTGGATTTACTTGTAATTGCTTGATTTCAGGTTACCCATAGTTGCTTTCATGGAAGGTATAATCTTTTACTTTTTCTGATTGGTGGCTAAAACCGTAAGATCTATAGGTGCAAATATGGAATTGGGTGTTGATTTAATATAGTGTGTATTTTTCTATGCTCTATTTTGTTGTTTTTCATACATGAGTTTGGTCTAACTACCATGAGGTTAATCGAAAAGTTAAGGTTGCAAACTTAATTCCAACTTCCGATTTCCGATTGATGCTCGAAAGAGATTGATTGAAGTGAGTTCGATACTAGCAATTTAGGTTTGATGTCTATAACATGCTTGAAAATAGAGGTTATGGGTCAGATCTATTTTCAATGTTCTTGAAAGAGAGAATAGAGTAACGTATTGGGTTGTTTAGGTTGGAATTTAGATGAGACCGAAAGGAGATTCTCTGCATAGATGTTTTGAGATCAAAAGATGATTAGCGTCAATGAAGATGACTTAGCCTATTCATTAATATTCATCACTATAGAGAAACACAATTACCCCTATGTGACATCAACTTCTAATCCCCGCACCCCTAGACTACTTGTTAACTCTTGATTTCTTCTATATTTTACTTTAATTGCGATAATTGGTAACTAAAGTTTTATATTAAATTGGTGGAATCATTCAACCAATTGTTCTTACGATTACAAATGAGAGAATTTAATGTCTAAATTTCTTGATAGGAATTCTCCACGATATACCATTCCCAGTGGGATTCTACCTAGACTCTTTGTTGGGCTTTTATATTGACTACAACCGCTCACTCTTTTAATTGGTTTTGAAGAGTGATTTGATTGTTATCAGCATGATTTTGAGTTCCTAACAAAATGCTAACTGCCTTCGTTTTTTCAATTTTAAACTGATACAATTTCTCAGTTCTCTCATGCTCCACATTTATAAAACTACAATTTGTTTTCATCCAAACTGATATTCTAGGCAATCTCTTAATTTTTTTATTTTTTTTTAGGATTGTGAAGAACAAGACCGTTCGTGATATCAAAATGAGAAGAAAAACATAGTTTATGATGTCGATTAAAGGACGAAGAGGTTTCACCTTGAACAAATTCAGAATGTAAATGGGTCTGTCGACGACTGTGAACTGCAATGCTGATGCTAAGAACCTTTACATCATTTCTGTGAAAGGGATAAATACAAAGTAATATGAAAGGATAAGTTAAATACAAATTGATATAAAGGGATAAAAATTAGAAAATGAGTATTTACGTAAATTCAGATAGCCTAGATGATATAAAAAAAAATGTGATGTTAGTTAATTTAATTGCGTGTTTACGAAAGAAAAACAAAACACTTTTGTCGGTTATTTTTTATTCAAAAATACATAGAAAATCTAAAAATAATAATAATAATAATAAAACTTTGTAATATAAAGGGATAAGATATGTTTTTATTTGATTCGGGAGATGAGAAAGTATTTTTTAAATTAAAATTACAAAAGCTTTATGCGGATGATATATATTTTCTTATATAGGGATTTGTCTGTACGTTGTTTTTTAATTTGTTTTAAATGTGAATGTTTGGAGTTTCAATTTTATATTAAATTAAGAAAAAATATCAATTAAATTCGTTTTTTCAAATATACAAAAATGAACAGTTCCAAGTCAATCAAATTTGGCTAGGAGATATGTTTGAAAATTATTTAAAATTAAAATAAAATATATTAAATAAATACTTTCACCAACAATTCATAAATTATGGAATCCTATGAAACGTGAAAGTTGAAAGTTTTAATTTTATTTTAAAACAAAAAACTATCTATTAAATCCATTTTATTAAAAAAAAACAGTTTCAAGTAATTGCAATCATATATTTATCAAATTTGGTTAGGAGATAACTGTACATACAATTTCAAATAATATTAACTTAACATATAAATATCAATAAAAATATCAATCAACAAATATTATTTTTCAAAAGTTCAGTTCAACAAATACATATTACGCACATACGAATTTCAAAAGTGAAAATTGACAATGTAAAATTCTAGTTCTAATCAAAGAACCTTATATTAATTCTAATTCAAATTAAAAAAAAAATTATATTCAATTAAAATATAATAATAATGCTTACCTTCAATATCACGTATCTGAATTCGTACTTCCTTATATATACTCAACTTTTAAAATTATTTTAATTTTATATATTATTATTTTTTACATATAAGGGTTCTGCAGGATTATGGATGATATTTTTGAATGTGGGTTAAGAGTTTGAATTCAATTACTCAGTAAGATTATACCACCACTTCATTAATATTGATGTTTTTTAAACTCATACTACTTCTTATAAAATAATACCATTCAGAATGAACTTATTATATATCAATAAAAGTTGAAAGTTAAAATTATATGATTATAACGCTACATAGCACAACTTAATTTCACAAATCTTTTCATTTTAAGTTGGTCAAAACTTTTTTGTTTTGAATGGTCAATCAAATATTATTCGAATACACATAAATATCAAGGTTAGGCTGAATTATTATCCAAAGCAAAAAATAATAAATTAAGAATAAACTATTTTAGAAATAAAATATTATACTTACTCATTTAAAAATATAGAATATAAATTAAATAATTTAAATACAGCTTGAGGAATTTTTTTTTTACTAATAAAAAGAAGAGATAGAAAGATTAAATTAATTTTTAATTTGTAATAGAATAGGTAAATGAATTTATTTTGAAGACCTACTAAAAGGGAAGTGTATCATATAATTGGAACAACGAAGATATAACATTATTTATTAAAACTAATCTAAAAAAATATAAAAAATAAAGTTATGATGATGATGATGATGAAGGTATTATACGTGTGCGGATTATGACAAAAATAATTATACAATACTCATTGAAGCTACATGTAGCATATTATTTATTTTTAGATTCCCTTCAAAAATAAGATAATTGACAATGCACTTTTGAGTCAATTCCTAAATGGTCACCAAAATTTAGAAATTTGCCTTGAAATATCATTTATGTTTCATTTAGGATCAAAATATCACTCAACTATCAGTATTTTCCTCCAAATATATTTTGACACTTCAAATGCCCCACTCTCTCCTAGTTGGCATGACATGTCATTAAAGTCTTTTTTTTTAATAATAGACTAATTTGATTCATTAAACCCATTAAACTAAAATAATGATCATATTATTTTTTTTAAAATATCTATATTAGTTTATTAAGAATAAATCTTCATACTTAAATCCTCCAAATATATTTTGACACTTCAAATGCCCCACTCTCTCCTAGTTGGCATGACATGTCATTAAAGTCTTTTTTTTTAATAATAGACTAATTTGATTCATTAAACCCATTAAACTAAAATAATGATCATATTATTTTTTTAAAAATATCTATATTAGTTTATTAAGAATAAATCTTCATACTTAAATCCTCCAAATATATTTTGACACTTCAAATGCCCCACTCTCTCCTAGTTGGCATGACATGTCATTAAAGTCTTTTTTTTTAATAATAGACTAATTTGATTCATTAAACCCATTAAACTAAAATAATGATCATATTATTTTTTTAAAAATATCTATATTAGTTTATTAAGAATAAATCTTCATACTTAAATCCTCCAAATATATTTTGACACTTCAAATGCCCCACTCTCTCCTAGTTGGCATGACATGTCATTAAAGTCTTTTTTTTTAATAATAGACTAATTTGATTCATTAAACCCATTAAACTAAAATAATGATCATATT
>JAJONR010008346.1:0-23142 GCA_029582245.1 Solanum etuberosum | reverse complement strand
TACATAACAACATGGAACTCGTTTAAACGACTCTTCTCATTCTCATACTTACTTCCTCAAAACTTAGCTCAAATCGATAGTTGATCTCAAAGGATTCACAATTGAACTCAAATACTTTCTTGGACTCTACTCTTAACTCTCTCTTGAATGTTAATTATGAATTCAAGAGTTATGGTTCATGATATGAAGTATCTAGGTGATAGTGTAGACTCATGAATATATTCTCCTCACTCTCATGCTCACTTACTTGAGTCGTGAAACAAGTTATTAGAAATTGTAGAAGACTCCTCAAAACGACTCAAAATGGACTTTCTCAAAATGTTCGAAAGTACTCTCAAGGCTTGACTCTTAACTCTACCTTGAATTTGAATTATGAATTCAAGGTTATGATTCATGTTATGAATGATTTCTAGGTGTTTAGAAGTCGCTTAGAGTATTTAGGATCAAAGGGGAGTAAAGGTACCCTTCGAAGGAACTCAAACGGACGAAACGATGAAGAACGGGTGGGGGCAGGCAACCCTGGCGCACTGAGTGGCACGGGGTGCCAGCCCTCTACCTTCAAACACATATTTCGGGCACTCTGGCTGGCATGAGGCACCAGGCCCCAACCCAGAAAATGCCGACGACTTTCTTTGCTCGTTTCCTCACCCCTATTTCGCCTAGATTCGAACGGTTTATTCCCCAATCACTTGGATTCAATTTATTGACATAAGTACATACTAATCTACTCAATACAACCTTGAAAACACTCAGTTTCATATCAAGAAATCATCAAAACACCAACAAAACAAGTTTTAGAATGAAACCTCAAGAACCTAAATCTTTCAATCTTTATGGAACAAATTCGAATATGAAATTCATGTTTGGCGTGTGGGTGAATGAACCCAAAACTATGGAAACTTACATACCTCTTGGGGATCAAACCCATGGCAAAAATCCACAATAAGACTCAAGAACCTCGACGAACGCTTTGATCCTCTCCTCTTTTCTCCTCTTTTCTCTTCTTTTCTCTTCTTGAACTCTCAACTAAAACCCTAAGCGTATATTAGGATTATAAAACTGAACCTAATAAGATTAGACACTTAAAACCTTACTAAAAATGAATTAAATCTGATTGGATAAGGAAAAGACCAAAATATCCCTTACTATTTTTGGGTAACTTTTCTTATTTGGACAGCCCGACTTCAAACGGGCATATCTCCCTCATACAAGCTCAAAATTTAACAAACTCAGTGGCGTTGGAAAGATAATTCAAAGATATTTCATTATCTATCTTGTACCCCACCTAACTCGTCCTGTACTAGGAGTTATGGTCTTTTGAAGTTGACCCAAAATTCATAACTTAAGCATAACTTGCAAAATTTTAGATTTTACTATTTCCAATTTAGTTCTCTTTGGAACTCAAGGTGCTACATCTAGTGACCTTAACACTTAAGAAATTTTAAATTCCTCGGTAAAATCCTACTCAGAACGAAGGATGGTTCGAGTCTTAGCTCAAAAAATTTCTGAGGTGTTACAATTAGCTTCCCAATTTTGGCTGACAACACCTTGATGCCTGACCTGGACAAATTTAAAACTCTCAAGAACTGAAATCTCAACATCATATCTCTAGATATATTTCTTTTCCAGAACAATGTTCACAAACAACCAGGCTCATTTGTCCTATCTATTTGATCACTTGGTGAGCCCCACCCAGTAAATAAAGAGTATGCCACAATTCAATTTAACTGCCCATTGAGTCAAAATATGAAACATTGTGATGTGAAAGATCACGATCATGAAGTGTATAAATTTTGAGTTAAAATTATTAAATTTTATTGAATTTGTTGTTTTTATCATTCTTTTGTCACTAGGTTTGGATGACTTAAGGATTACTATATTTCTTATTTTAATTAATTAATGTTATGCATTACTTGAGGTGAGAGTCTATCGAAAATAACTTCTCTATCTTCACTGGGTAGGGATAAGACAACGTACACACCACTCTTTTGAAACCTAACTTATGAAATAACACTGAATATATTGTTATTGTTAATATTATTATTGTAGTTTAATATAACACATGTTTATTATTAATCAAATTAAAATAATATAAATAGTGTATGTAGTTTAATTAATTAAACGCACATTTTTGGATTGAAATATCAATATATCATTTTTATTCAATTCCATGTAATTTAAATAATGTTTAATTCTATTCCATTTTATTAATAAGAAAATATTTTCTTTTTCTTTTCTTACATAAAAACATGACATTTGAGCTGACGAATTGCACTCAAGTACATGGTAACTGACACTATATTACTGAATCATAGAAATCTATTCTTACATCATGTACTACTAACAATTATGGAGAAGTTAGATGAATATTCTTTTAAAATATTAAAAAAAGAGAATATAAAATGGCCACAAGTTTTGTTGTAATTTTAAATGTGTCGTAGAATAATGTTGAAATTTAAAAACTTACTAATTATAAAAAGAGATATCTTTTAAAGATAAATTTAAAAGAAAGTTACTTAAGTTGAAACGAAGAGAGTAATAAATGTACGTGGCCATAGATTCCAAATACTTGTATTTAAAATTTATATAGCTGAAGTTGAATTCGAAACTTGAAAGACAAAACCCACAACTTCTATAGCTTATGAGAGTCGATTTCTGTAACACCTAAAAAAAGAATTGTAAGGAAGGGTTCAAGAACGGTGGAAAGGTCTAAGAAAGGGTTCAAGGACGATGGAAGAGTCCATGATCAGTGAACCCATCCTTCAACCCAAGCCTTGTGAAAATTATTCTAAGGCAATGATTCACAGACAGGTTCACAGCCAGTAGAAGGGTCCATGTATGGTAGACCCGTTTGTGGAGATTTACTTAGAAAAATATAACCCGTCAGTTACTTTTTTCAAGGTTATATGGGTCTTTTCCTATGCATCTAATACCTAAACTAGGTCGTTTTAATCCTAATACTAGACCCTATATAAGTCTTTTAAGCCTAAAATTTAACCATTCTAAAATCACTTTTTAAATTTCCCCAAATCCCTCCAAGTTCTTCCCCAAAATATTTCTCTCTCTAAAAGCTTGAAGAAGAAGACTAGGATTTCAAGATCAAATCTCCAAATTCACCATTAATTGTGGGCTTTGAACTCTAAGGTATGATATTCTTCATCCATGAAGCCCTTTCCTCCATGGAGTTCCCAAATTCTCCAATTTACAAAGTTAGAATTCCCCAATTGAGTTAGAGTTTTCTTCCATGTCATGGGTTCCTTTAAATATTAATTTGTTTGATTTTTTTTTTATGATCTATCAAGCATGAATTGAGATAATTACACGATTATATGATGAATTCCCATGAACCCATGCTTAACCCATGTTTTCTAAATATTGATGCTTGAAAATGGGTTTCAAATATGAAAGGTGAATTATGGAATTATGCATGATCTTATGGAATTGATGAGATGATGTAGATTTCTTTGAGTGTAAAAGCATATATGTTGTTGTGGTTAATTATTGTGAAAGAATTGCTCACATAACTACCTCATGCATGAATGTGAAAGATTTTCTCACATAAATGATTCTAAGGTTGAAAGGTCTTCTCACCTAAAATGAAACAAAGATAAGGAGCTATTCTAATGAAACCCATCTTGGATAGGTTACTTAATTGTACCTTTCCGTGGATGACATATGACTTAGTATGGATTGGCAATATGTACCGACCGGTTTCTGTCGTTATAGAAAAGCCGACGGGGAAAATTTTTAGGCCGGAAAACTTTTTGGTAGTATCTTGAAATTTCCCAACCTAGTCCAGATTTGGATAAAATCAGAGTCAGTGAGGTCTATGGAAATTTGGTAAAAAACGGGAGATCAAATTCATATGAGTAGATAGCTAAGACGTTAAGAAACCCGTACGACTTTACAGAATCGAATTCGGGTGAGTAAAACTCCCGAAAATGATCTTAGCGTGAACGGTTATTTTCTGAATGTCGTGGGATGAAGGTGTGTTGTGAGAAGGGGGTTTGGGAATTCTTTAATTTGCTCACTGGTTCCGTGCAAGCCACTAAGGCGTGATTTTTCCCGCTAGGGCGAGGACGCTGTAGAGGGGTGAGGGACGCTATGGCGGGACACACGTGACTGAAGTCGGAAATAAACCCCAAAATCGTTTTATTCTGCAAGTTTCTACTTTGAGAGATAAGGAACGAACCCAGGTATTTTCTTGACAGCTTTTCACCATTCTTGAGGCTAAAGGTAAGGTTTTCATTCCCCGAATCCACTTTTCGATCCGTAGAAAATAGTTTCTTGGGTAATTATCGATGGGGGGGGGGTTTGATTTGAGAATTATGGTGGAAGAAACCCTAAACTGGGTATCGGGATCAAGGATTCGACCTAGGGTTATTTTATTGATTATAATCCGGGTAAATTAGGTCTTGTTTATTGATCCTCGCAATATTATTATTGTTTGTAGACCAAGAACAAGTGAAAAAAATCTGAAAGGGAAGAATCAAGTTTCTTACGGGATTCAAGCTTTGTTCGAGGTAGGTGATGGTTGTGTTTTCATGTTTCTGTGATATATATTTGTAATTGCTTCATTGTATGGAATGTATGTATGTGAATGTTGCATTATTGGTCACACTTAATATAAATGAGTATGAACTGATGATTATATTCCATAAATCACCTCTTAATTGTATGAATGTGAGAATGTACATTGTGATTGTGATTGTGGTATGTTTATTGGAGTGGGTACCACAATCCGGTACACTAACTAATTGGGATCGGATGTCACGTACCTACATAAATATTGGAACGGGTGTCACGATCCGACACACTAACTTGGAACGGGTGCCACGATCCGGTACACTAACTGTTTGGGTATGGGTTCCATGAGAGGATCAATGAATTGTTATACATATGCGTATTGTTGAGAATGTGGAATTGTACAATGATCCTGAAATGATATTGATATTGTATATGTTCGGTGTATGCATGCTTATGATGTTGTAATCACTTGCTTATATTGCACTTAGTGGGATAGCCACGTGATCCTACCAGTACATTATGGTTGTGTACTGATACTGCACTTGCTCTTTCTTTGTTGAGTACAGGGCATCTTCAAGCGACTACTAACAGACCTTATTTAGAAGATTAGTGATTGTCAACGAATTCAAGGGTGAGCTAGTTCTTCTGGGCTGCCTTGAGTTCTCTTTCTGTTTAGTCTATCTTATTCGGACTTAGACTAGTTCATTAGATATTCCTATGTTTAGTTTGGGTTGTACCCATTTCCTTTAGACTTTTGGTTCATTGTTAGAATTTTTGGTACATTGACTTTCAGGGTCTAGGCATTATTTCCGTAATTCGTTTGTTAGACTTTTTAAGTTTATGAGAACTCTACTTTATTTCTGTATTTAAACCTGTTTCCGTATCTTTAAATGCGTAGATTCTTGGTTAGTTGGGTTGTAGTAATGTTTCTCCCACTAGAGGGTTAGTGTGGGTGCCAAACATGATGGTCTGGGTCGTGATAAAGTTGGTATCAGAGCCAGGTTCGTTGATCACAATGTACCAAAATGAGTCTAGTAGAGTCTTGCAGAACGGTACAGGGACGTCTGGATTTTTCTTTGAGAGGCTATAGGACTTTAGGAAATCCATCTATTTTCTCTTGTCTCCTTTCGTGCTATAACTTGGGTCCAATTGGTATCTGACGATTCAAATGGGTATCTAACCTCATTCACTCTTCTATCCGCAAATGGTTAACACTACGTTCAACGGCGTCAGGCCCGTAGCTCCCGTAAATGCACCAGCTGAGGAATCTACAGCAAGAGGTCGTGGTCGAGGCAGGGGTAGAGGTCGTGGAAGAGTAGCGCCCGCTAGGGGTGGAGCTCCGGTTGATGATGCTCCTAGAATAAGAATCCTCTTGCGCATCATGAAGAGATTGAGGAGAATGTGGAAGTTGAGAATGATGAGGATGTTGGATAAGAGGAAGAGGTACAGGCTGAGACCACAAGTATTCCCCCTTAGACCAAGTGTTAACTCAACAGATTATGTCGTTCTTGAAAGGATTGGTTGGTCCTGGAGTGCTTCCCTCTGTACAAGCAACTCAAGCTCCCGCCAATCCCCCTATTACTATCACTATCCCTAAGGTGGGTGGAACTGTAGGTACTGATGCTTTCTTCCGTCCTTTGTTGGGTCCCGTTATGACTGGTAATGAGCATGAGATGTTGACCAAGTTTCTGAAACTGAAACCCCCTGTGTTCCATGGTTCTGAAAGTCAGGACGCCTATGATTTCATCCTAGATTCTTATGAGAGGCTTCATAAGTTGGGAATTGTCCATCAGCGTGGAGTAGAGTTTGTGACTTTTCAGCTTCAAGGTGAGGCTAAGCGTGGTGGAGAGCTTATGTGAAATGCAGATCTTCAACTTTATCCCCACTCACGTGGAGCTAGTTCATGCTCTGTTCTTGGAAAAGTATGTCTGCCGTACCTTGAGAGATCGTAAGAAGGATGAGTTCATGGCTTTGGAGCAAGGTGGTATGTATGTGGCTGCTTATGAGGCTAAGTTCCATGCTTTGTATAGATATGCTATGCAATTGGTGACTACTGAGGAAGAGAGGATCTGTCTATTTGTTAAGGGACTGAATTTTGAGTTACAGGTATTGTTTGTGCACATGACTTCTACAGGGAAAAGTTTTAATGAGGTAACAGATTTTGTGAAGAAAGTGGAAGGGGTGAGGCAAGACGGTCAGGCCAAGACATTGGCTAAGAAAGCTAAAAATGCACGTAACTTTCACGGTTCCTACACCAGAGGTTCAGGTAGGCCAACACTTGCAGCCCGGCCAATTCAGTCTGCCATGCCCGCTTCTACAGGTAATTACTCGGTAACTCCACCTTAGAATTTGATTCAGGATAGCCAGGGAGCCGCACCTTCGGCGGGCAGCAGACCATCTTTTGATCGCAGTTGTTATAACTGTGGAGAACCTGGCCATATGTGGAGAGATTGTCCCCACCCGCGCATGATGGATTTCGCGCAGCAGCAGACTAGAGCAGTGGTACCTGTGGGAAATGGTAATAATGATCGAGGGCATCCACAAGGTGGGCGAGGAGGAAATCAGTGAGGGTGTGGAGGTTGGGGAAATGGTAATGCAAGCATAGGTACGGCGCAACCAGGCAGGGAAATGGCCCATCATGATGACAAGGATCAGTGTTATGCCTTTCTGGGCAAGACCGAGGCAGAGGCGTCTAATGCGGTGATCATAGATACTATTCTTGTATGTGACAGGATGGCTAATGTATTATTTGATTCGAGGGCTGATTTGGTGATTTTAGATATGACTGACTTTGCTATAATCTTAGGCATGACTTGGTTGTCCCCCTATTATGCTGTGTTAAATTGTAATACTAAGTTTGTAACTCTAGAGATCCACGGTAGGGAAAAATTAGAGTGGGAAGGGGTGTACAAGCCTAAGCCAGCTAAAATCATATCCTCCATTAGGGCTAGGAAACTGGTGGGGCAGGGTTGTTTGGCTTATTTGGCTCATATTCGGGATGTTGAGGTTGAGTCTCCGTCTATTGAGTCTATTCCTGTAGTGTCAGAATTTAGAGAAGTGTTTCCCACTGACTTGCCTGGTATGCCTCCGGATAGAGATATAAATTTCTGTATTGACTTGGAGCCTGGTACTCATCCCATTTCCATCCCTCCATATCGTATGGCTCCAACAGAATTAAGAGAGCTTAAGGCTCAAATCCAAGAGCTTCTTGATAAGGGATTCATTCGGCCTAGTGTTTCCCGATGGGGTGCCCCAGTTTTGTTTGTTATGTAAAGGGATGGTAGTATGAGAATGTGCATAGACTATCGTCAATTGAATAGGGTCACCATTCGAAATAAGTATTCATTGCCTTGGATAGATGATCTTTTTGACCAATTACATGGTGTATCAGTTTTCTCTAAGATTGATTTAAGGTCTGGTTATCATCAATTAAAGATTAGGCCTGAGTTATACCAAAAACGACATTTAGGACCCGCTATGGACACTATGAGTTTTTAGTGATATAGTTTGGGTTGACAAATGCGCCCATAGCTTTCATGAGTTTGATAAATGGTGTGTTCAAACCCTTTCTTGATTCGTTTGTGATAGTGTTTATTGATGACATTTTGGTTTATTCGAAAAGTGAGGAAAAACATGCCCACCATCTTCGTATTCTTCTGGGTGTTCTTGGGAAACAAAAGTTGTATGCGAAATTTTCTAAGTGTGAATTTTTGTTGTCTTCGGTTGCCTTTTTGGGGCATGTAGTTTCAAAAGAAGGGGTAATGGTAGATCCCCAAAAGATTGAGGCGGTTAGGAATTGGGTTCGACCGAGTTCTGTGACTGAAATTAGGAGTTTTGTGGGGGCTCGCTAGCTATTATCGTCGCTTTGTTAAGAACTTCTCTTCTATTGCCACACACTTGACAAATTTGACCAAAAAAGAGATACCATTTGAATGAACTGAAAAATGTGAGGAGAGCTTTCAAAAGCTCAACACTCTTTTGACCACAACACCTATTCTAACGCTATCAGTGGAAGGTAAATATTTTATTATTTATTGTGATTCTTCACATTCAGGCTTGGGTGCGGTGTTGATGCAGGATAAGAATGTTATAGCTTATGCATCATGGCAGTTGAAGGTGCATGAACGAAATTACGCAACACATGATTTAGAGTTGGCAGCGGTAGTGTTTGCTCTTAAGATCTGGCGGCATTATCTTTATGGTGTTAAGTGTGAGGTGTTTACTGATCATCGTAGTCTACAACATGTATTCACTCAAAAGGATCTGAATTTAAGACAACGAAGGTGGATAGAATTACTCAAGGATTATGATGTGACCATCCAGTATCATCCGGGCAAGGCTAATGTAGTGGCGGACGCATTAAGCCGAAGAGTGGTGAGTATGGGTAGTTTAGCTTGCTTGAGTGTATCCAAGAAACCTTTGGCTAAAGAAATTCAACATTTGGAATCTAAGTTCATACAGTTGGGCATCTCAGAGAAAGGTAGGGTGTTAGCTAGCATTGATGTAAGGGCCACGTTAATTGAGGAGATCAAGGCCAAACAGTTTGAGAATGAACATTTGAAAGAGCTCAGAAATAAAACAATGTTTGGCAAGGCACAAGAGACCACTCTTGATGCGAGAGGCGTACTCAGTTTTAAAGAAAGGATTTGTGTCCGTAGAGTGGACGACTTGATTCAGAATTTATTGATAGAATCACATGGTTTGTGGTATTCCATTCATCCGGGTGTGACTAAGATGTACCAAGATTTGAAGTGAATTTATTGGTGGCCAGGCATGAAGAAAGATATAACGGAGTTTGTGGCTAAGTGTCAAAATTGCCAACAAGTAAAATATGAACACCAAAAGCCTGCCGATTTGCTTCAAAGAATGCCAATTCCGGAATGGAAGTGGAAAGGATAGCTATGGATTTCGTGGTTGGTCTTCCCAAGACATTGGGAAAGTATGATTCTATTTGGGTAGTGGTTGACAGACTAACTACGTCAACCCATTTTATTCCAGTCAGAACAGATTATAATGCTCAGCAATTGGCTAAGGTGTATGTAAAAGAGATAGTAAGGCTGCACAGGGTGCCCCTTTTTATCATCTCAGACCGTGGTACGCAGTTCACATCCAAGTTTTGGAGGAAATTACATGATGAATTGGGCACACAACTCACTTTTAGTACAGCCTTCCTTCCATCCGCAGACGGATGGGCAGTTGGAGAGAACTATCCAAGTGTTAGAAGACATGTTGAGGGAATGCGTGATTGACTTTGGAGGTCATTGGGATAAGGTCTTCCCCTTGTGTGAGTTTTCCTATAATAATAGTTACCACTCCAGCATTGACATAGCACCATTAGAAGAACTGTATGGGAGGGGATGTAGATCACCCATAGGATGGTTTGAGGTTGGAGATGTGAAACCTTTGGGGGTTGATTTAGTGAAGGATGCTCAAGATAAAGTGAGGAGTATTCAAGCTAAGCTTTTAGTAGCCCAAAATAGACAGAAGAAGTATGCATACCATAAGGTAAGAGACATGGCGTTTCAGATTGGTGAGAACGTTCTTCTTAAGGTATCACCCATGAAAGGGGTGATGAGATTCGGCAAGAAGGGCAAGCTTAGTCCTCGATACATTGGGCCATTTAAAGTTCTTAACCATGTAGGGCCAGTGGCGTATAGGTTGGCTTTACCTACTAACTTATCAGGAGTTCATCCGATATTTCATGTGTCCATGGTGAAGAGATATCATGGTGACGGGGACTATATCATAAAATGGGAGTCAGTTGTGTTAGCTAAAGATCTTCAGTATGAGGAAGAACCGATTACAATTCTTGATCGTGATGTCCGGAAGTTGAAGACCAAAGAGATTAAGTCCGTGAAAGTTCAATGGAAGCATCGTCCAGTTGAGGAAGCTTCTTGGGAAACCGAGAAGAACATGTGCGACAAGTATCCCCAGTTGTTCGTCGATTCAGGTACTACTCCACTGTTGCTTTAGCCTGTTTTTACTAGTTTGTCACTTGGGGACTAGTGATGGGTAAATTGGTATCTATTGTAACGACCGGTTCCCATCGTTATAGAAAAGCCGACGGGGAAAAAATTTGGGCCGGAAAACTTTTTGGTAGGATCTTGAAATTTCCCAACCTAGTCCAGATTTGGATGAAATCAGAGTCAGTGAGGTCTAGGGAAATCTGGTAACAAACGGGAGATCAAATTATGAATTTGATCATATGAGTAGATAGCTAAGACGTTAAGGAATCCATAAGACTTTACGAAATCGAATTCCGGCGAGTGGAACTCCCGAAAATGATCTTAGCGTGAACGGGTATATTTTGAGTGTCGTGAGATGAAGGTGTGTTGTGAGAAGGGATTTTTGGAATTCTTTAATTTGCTCACTAGTTCCGTGCAAGCCGCTAAGGTGGGATTTTTCCCACCGGAGCGAGGCCGCTGCAGCGCGGTGAGGGCCGCTGTGGCGGGATAGACGCGACTTAAGTCGGAAATAAACCCCAAAATACATTTTATTCTGTAAGTTTTGACTTTGAGAGCTAAGGAACGAACCTAGGTGTTTTCTTGACAACTTTTCACCATTCTTGAGGCTAAATGTAAGGATTTCACTCCACGAATCCACTTTTCGATCCATAGGACTTAGTTTCTTGGGTAATTATCGATGGGGGAGGGTTTTGATTTGAGATTTATGGTGGAAGAAATCCTAAACTGGGTATAAGGATCAAGGGTTCGACCTAGGGTTATTTTATTGATTATAATCTAGGTAAATTAGGTCTTGTTTATTGATCCTCGCATTATTATTATTGTTTGTAGACCAAGAAGAAGCGAAAAAAATCCGGAAGGGGAAGAATCAAGTTTCTTAGGGGATTCAAGCTTTTTTTGAGGTAGGTGATGGTTGTGATTTCATGTTTGTGTGATATATATCTGTAATTGCTTCATTGTATGGCATGTATGTATGTGAATGTTGCATTATTGGTCAGATTTAATGTAAATGAGTATGAACGGATGATTATATGCCATGAATCACCTCTTAATTGTATGATTGTGAGAATGTACATTGTGATTGTGATTGTGGTATGTTGATTGGAGCGGGTACCACGATCCGGTACACTAACTAATTGGGATCAGATGTCACGTACCGACATAAATAATGGAACGGGTGTCACGATCCGACACACTAACTTGGAACGGGTACCACGATCTGGTACACTAACTGTTTGGGTATGGATTCCATGAGAGGACCAATGACTTGTTATACATATGTGTATTGTTGAGAATATGGAATTGTACATTGATCCTGAAATGATATTGATATTGTATATGTTTGGTGTATGCATGCTTATGATGTTGTAATGACTTGCTTATATTGCACTTAGTGGGATAGCCGCGTGATCTTACCAGTACACTGTGGTTGTGTACTGATACATCACTTGCTCTTTCTTTGTTGAGTACAGGGCATCTTCAAGCGGCTACTAACAAACCTCGTTTAGAAGATCAATGATCGTCAACGAATTCAAGGGTGAGTCAGTTCTTTCGAGCTGCCTTGGGTTCTCTTTCTGTTTAGTCCATCTTATTCGGACTTAGACTAGTTCATTAGATATTCCTATGTTTAGTTTAGGTTGTACCCATTTTCTTTAGACTTTTGGTTCATTGTTAGAAGTTTTGGTACATTGACTTTCAGGTTCTAGGCATTATTTCCGCAATTCGTTTGTTAGAGTTTTGGAGTTTATGGGAACTCTACTTTGTTTCTACATTTAAACCTGCTTCCGTATAATGCGTAGATTCTTGGTTAGTTGGGTTGTAGTAATGGTTCTCCCACCGTAGGGTTAGTGTGGGTGCCAATCACGATGGTCTGGGTCGTGACACAAGATGACGTGCCCTTCCATGGATAATAAGAACAGGGTAAGAAAATGACTATTTCGTGGGATTTACGCTTAGCACCGAGAGGATATTGAGATGGGAGCTCTCCCGTTAGTAGAGGCCAGATTTCTAGAAGCAATCTCTTTATCCCATACGTATATGCCCCCATAGGATGATTGTCTTAGATAGACATTAGCTAGTGGATCCACATAAGCTAGAAGTTCATGGTCTTACCTTTGTAAGTAGGACACCCCTTTTTGGTGTTGGGTAGACACCGGATTCCGTGTTGATAGCTCACATGGTCTTATATGTCGGTTAAAGGTAAATCTCCCACAATAATAATAAACTAAGGTTACTTCAAGAAGTATCTCACATGTGTTCAACGAACTTTAAAGATGTTAGCTTGCATTGACCATGTTTTATGACTCATGTTTTCAAACCCTTTTTAGATCATGTTTTAGCTTGGTCATTGCATGCCATGAAATTTCCCCTTTTTAAGCATGTTATCAAATGTTCTATGCATGGCTATCATACTTGGTACATATTTTGTGCTAACGCATACTCTTGCCTACATTTCCCCAAATGTAGGGTCCGACAGTCAGGGTTCCCAGTTTCGTGGCTAGGGGTTGATTTGAGAGATTTTGAGCTTTGGTGAGTCCTCATGCTTCGAGGACGGATTTTCATTATTTTCAGTTTTTCCTTCTTACTTTCAGTTTTTGACATGATGTATGGGCTAGGCCCAAATTTCATTCTTATGTACAAGATGGCTAATGAGACAAGTGTTTAGACTTCCGCTTTACTTTTATAAAACTTTTGGACTTGAAATGTACTTCTTTATCTCTTTTCATTCTATTTCTTATGTTATGAATGCTAAGTGGCTTGTATGGGGCCTCTCGGGGTCCTATACACAATGTTACTCCTAGGGGGTACCTTGGGTCGTGAAAAATTCAAAAATGGTGAACACCTAAGAGGAAGGTTGTTAAAATGTTTTTCAAATGTATATTAGACACAAGTTGTTAAATAGAGCAACTAGCAAGCTAGTCTTGTACATAGAAGTCCTACGTATTCATGGTTAATGGAGATTAAAACATGAAAGAATAAGAGGTAAATTCTGAGGTTAGTATTTTTATTTCTATTTAGAAAGTAAAAATCTTTGCCGGTGTGACAATATGAGTAGACAATGCTTTCCTCTTTTCAGGTTCGTAATTAGTGTTATTAAATTTACAGTTAAGAGAATATCGTCAGTTCTTTGAAAGAGAGTTCCACTATGAAATATAATCCCTTTTAGAGATGTTTAGTCTAGCCTTTAGGCCCTATAAAAAATGGAGCTTACAGGTTTATGGAATTGAGAAATAGATGTCCTACCGAGGTTGTATGGAATAGAATGGAGGGCTAGTATTCTTGTGGGAAGAAGGACAAATCGGGCCCCTAGTCATAGAATGACGGTACCTCAATTGCTATGCTCTACAAAGTCGAATTTCATCCACAATGAGCAAGAAAAAAACCAACAGAAGGGTGTTTCAGAACTTCCACTTGCGAGCACCAACTCACTATCTTCCCCTGCTTTTCAAGTTCATCTTTGCAACTCAAATTGTCCTCCATTTATCCCCATCATGCCCTTCCCTAATCACCCACAAAAATGGCTCCCACATTTCAGCAACCCTAGACCAATCTCCTCCATCAATTGACTTGATATCTCAGAGTAACTACCAAATGTTATGTAGACAACTGGTCCCTTATCCTTTAAGTTCAACCAATCCATATAATTCTTCGAACTAATCTCAATCATATCAACTCAAAAACTATTATCATAATTTTTTTTAAAGGGATTGAAGACCCAATTTTTACCATAGTCCCATGCTTAAAATTCTCAAAGAATAAAAATATCCACAAGAACTTTTGGATTTTCTTCAATATTCAACATTTCAATTTGTCTTTTAATAGACTTAACTGCCCAATTGGTACTCTCAATGTTATCAAACACAAAAGAAGGAAAATCAATTGGACTAAGTGGTGGCAAACATGTTAACTTTATTATTTTATCCTTATCATCACAGTTTTTAAAATATTCAGAATAATTTGTGAATCTGTAATAGTAAACCTTAAAAACTGTGGTTGGTTGGATCCAAAATAATGTAGATGGGGTACTGATTCTTCTTGCCACTAATTCAGTCCATTCCATAATAATAGTGATGACATGTGAAAAGGGGTACCTTTATTTGCATTTGATTGGATTAAATTGAATATAAATTCGGACCCACGAGACTTTATAGAAGAATAGAAAAAATGGAACTCATCAATTGAACTTAATTAGAATTTTCCATCATAGCCATTAGAGAAAGGGAAAAAAACTTAATCCGTCCACGTTTGAGAGTTTATTTTGTTTTTACTAAAACCTGATAGACTTGTGGTTAAAGTGACTTCAATACCTAAATTGATTAATAGTCTAGAAAATTGAAAACATTGATTAAGTTTTCCTTGGCCTGAAAATAGTGCTATAAGAACATGAGATTTTTCATTTTTTAAAATTTTCATGTTTTGGGTGGTGAAAAGAGAGGTATTTATGAAGGAGAATGAAGATTTTGGGAAGGAGAACTTTGTAAAGGAAGAAATCATTTTTGAACTAGCTTGGTTACAACTGAATAAGGTAACACATACTTACACTACTATATAGATGGTTTTAGATATAAAAAATCTAAAAAATTTATCATATTCTTTAAACATCTACCTTAAATATTTAAATTTTGAGATTATATAAATTTTATTAAATAAAAATATATCAAAAGATAGTTTACTCAAACCTTTTTGAAGTTCCAAGAAGTATTTGGAATTCTTTGTTATACCAAGAATCAACTTTATTATTCAGCAAAAAATAGCACAAAAAATGCGTGAGTACTTTAGAGTAATAAGTAACCAAAAAAAACATAATGATAGCAAGTAGTTTGTTTTATTATTAGATATAAAGTGTGCTAACAAATTAGATTTACAAAAGCATGACATAAGTACATGTTTGATTATAAATTTATTTTTTAAGAAAATAAGGGATAATGCATAAGTACCCCTCCTGAACTATGATCGAAATTCTAGTGACATACCTTAACTTAATTAGGGTCCTATTATCCCTCAAATTCATTTTTCTTATATTCGTGCTCATTTTTTGCTAACGTGACACCTTCGACCAAATAAGTTTATTATGTTTGTACACACGTGTCTGTTATGTTTGTACACACGTGTCTGTCACGTGTGTAAATAATTTTTTCAAATTTTTTAAAAAATATTTAAATGTTTTTTAAAACTTTTTATTTATTTATTTTAAAAACAAATCTTTTATATCTTTTTGTTTTCTTTATGTTGTATTTAAATTAAGTTAAAACACATATGCGTTGTTTTTTGAAATTTTCAATTTTTTTTTACCTTCATTCATTGTTTTTCTCTTTTATTTTTCTGTTGATTTTACTTACTCTTTTTATTTTCTTTGTCTTTCCTTTTGATTTGATTTAAAATTTAATTACAAAAATCTTGTATTTAAAATGAGTTAATTTCAAACAGATATTAAAATAAGTGAAGAAAATCAAATAAAAAATAAAACGTTAAAATTAAAAGACACTTTCATTAATTTTTTTTTTAAAAAAATAAACATATTTTTCTAAAAATAATTAAAAGTGAAAGATAAGACATTAATGAAAGAAAAAATTAAAAGTTTAAAGTGAGGAAGAAATTAAAATAATTCTTTAATAAACTGAGAAAATTATTTCATTATAAATAATTTCGAAGAAATTGACTATTTATTCAGTAACGGAGAACAAGCTCTTAAAAAAAACTAAATTGATTACTAGTTGTTTTATTAAAGACATCTATTCACGAGTGATTTAATATTCATTATCACCAAGTAAAATCTCATTAGCAAAAGCATTGAGATTCACACTTGAAGTGCCAGTTTCCTTCATAGCTTCCTTAGCTAAATCACTCCATTTCTTGGCATTTATTCTCAATTCTTCTCCTTCTTCGCCGCCTCCCATTGCGATTGTGATACATCTATTGAACTCATCTCTTTCCACGACACCACCTTCACTGACATTAACTCTAACACCATTCTTCCAAATATCATGAATGAGTTTTGCATTACAGACTTGATCGTTCCAGAGCGGACATGCCATGACAGGTACCTCGATTGCTATGTTCTCCAAAGTTGAATTCCATCCACAGTGAGTCAGAAAACAACCAACAGAAGGGTGTTTTAGAACATTCACTTGCGAGCACCAACTCACTATCTTCCCATGCTTTTCAAGTTCGTCTTTGCAACTCAACTTGTCCACCTTCTTATCCCCGTCTTGTCCTTCCCTAATCACCCACAAAAATGACCTCCCACATTTTAGCAATCCGTGACCAATCTCCTCCATCAACTGACTTGATATTTCGGAGTAACTACCAAATGCTATGTAGATAACCGTTCCCTTATCCTTTAAGTTCAACCAATATATATAATTCTTCGAACTAATCTCAATCATATCAGCTCGAAAAGTATCATCATCAAGAAATACTGAAGGAATTGAAGGCCCAATTCCCACCATAGTGACATGCTTTAAAATTCTCAAAAGTATCAAATTCCAAAGCATCAAAAGTGTTCACAAGAACTCTTGGATTTTTTTCGCTACTCAACATTTTAATTTGCCTTTTAATAGACTTAACTGCCAGTTACTACTCTCCACACCGTCAAACACAAAAGAAGGAAAATCAATTGGACTAAGTGGTGAAAATCCTGGTAATTCTATTATTTTATCCTTAGCATCACAGTTTTTGAAATAATCAGAATAGTATGTGAATCTATAATAGTAAACATCAAAAACTGTGGCAGATTGGATCCAAAATAATGTAGATGGAACATTAGTTTTTTTTGGCCACTAAACCAACCCATTCCATGATAATAGTGTAAATGACATGTGAAAAAGGGGTATCTTTTTTTGAATTTTATTGGATCAAATTGAAAATGAATTTTGAACCTCGAGACTTTACAGAAGAATAGAACATATGGAACTCATCAACTGAACTTAACTGGAATTTTCCATCATAGCCATTAGAGAAAGGAGGAAAGCTTAATCCTTCAACGTTTGGTTTTTTTTTTTTTACTGAAAGCTGATAGGCTCGTGGTTAAAGTGACTTCAATTCCTAAATTGATTAATTATTTGGAAAATTGAAGACATGGATTAATTTGACCTTGGCCTGGGAATAGTGCTATAAGAACATGAGACTTTTCATTCTTCAATTTTTTCATGTTTTGGGTGGTGAAAAGAGAAGTATCCATGAAGGAGAATGAGGATTTTGGGCAGGAGAACTTTATTAATGAATAAAACGTTTGAACTAGCTTGGTTACAACTGATTAAGGTCATACATATTTATACTAGTAAATAGATGATTTTAGATATAAAAAATATCTAGAAAATTTATCATATTCTTTGAATATTTACCTTAAATATTAAGTTTTGAGATTATATAAATATTTAATTAATAAAAAAGTATCAAAAGATATTTTACTCAAACTTTCTAGAAGCTCCAAGAAGTATCTGAATTTATTGTTGTTCAAAGAATAAAATTTATTATTCGGCAAAAAATAAAACAGGAAATGCATGAATACTTTAGAGTAAGTAACAAAAAAAATATAATGATAGCAAGTAGTATGTTTTATCATCAAATATAACGCGTGCTGACAATTTAGTGATACAAAAGCATGCTATTTTTATTTTTCCAAGAATCATTATTATTATTCAGTAAAAAAATGCAAGAAATGCATGAGTACTTTTGTCTACGAAAAAATATAATGATATCAAATAATATATTTTATTATCAGATATAACGCGTGCCAACGAATTAGAGATACAAAAGCATGACATATTTGTTGTTTCGAAAATTATCATTATTATTCAGTAAAAAAACGTGAGAAATGCATGAGTACTTTAGTCTAAGAAACAAAAAAAAATACATAATAATAGCAAGTAGTATGTTTTATTATCATATATATCGTGTGCTAGCAAATTAGAAATACAAAAATATGAGATTTTTGTTGTTCCAAGAATCATCTTTATCATTCAGTGAAAATGACGCAAGAAATGCATGAGTATATAATAATTTAGACTAAGAAACAAAAAAATATAATAATAGTAAGTAGTATGTCTTATTATCAGATATATCGTGTACATAAAAATTAAAGGTACAAATGCATGACATATGTACATATTCGATTGTAAATTATTATTTTTTTGAAAAAATTTATCAGAAACATGAAAACGTAATTTAATATTAGAATATAAAGAACTAAGCATGTGAAAAAATAATATAAAATTCAACATATAATACATGTATATTACCTATCTGCATTATAATTTTTCTACAAGGAGTGTAATTTTTTTATTGCCTTTAAGGGTTCAACAATTTGAAATAATCAAATAAGGAAATGTCGGTACTGTTCATTTTTCCTATGTAACCTAAGGAAGAAAAAAATTCAAGCTATGAGTAATATTGATGTTTCACTAAACTTTTAGATATATTAAATAGTTTTAAAAATTCCTATAATTTCTTGAACCCTCATATGTCAGGTTGATTATTTTTCTTGTTTCAAATACATGAAATTAAAGTTTACGGTGAAAGTACTCAAGCATAATATTTTTGTCTGCTCTAATGTTGAACTATGTGAATGTATATCTAATCTAAAAATTTTAACTTTTAGAGAAGACACACTTTTATCTATTTAATTATAAATTATGATACTGCTTATTTCAAGAAAAGAAAGGATATAGAAATCGATTAAATACATTCAAAAAAATTCTGTTGAATTAGTTTTATTTGGTGAAATAGACATGAATGCTCTTATAGTTGGCATAACCTTTTCACCAACCTTAATAAATAAAAGAACAAAATCCCGTAAAAAATAATCATTCCTAGTAAAATAACAAGGTCCATTAACTTTGAATATTCAATCTTATTTACCTTGTATCGCTTAAAATATATTTTCCACTGATCATAATAATTTAAATTTCACCTTCACGCTCATTAGAAATTTTCAGTCCTTCAAACTCATTCTTAAAAATCTGCATACTTATGAAATGCAATATAGTGTAGTTAAAGGGTACTTTCAGAATGGTTTTTGACAAATTATTAGGCGCGCTTCATGTTTCCAACCACTGCATCTCTCCACATAAAATTTTATAACTTAACCTTACCTTTCTTCCTGACCTATTGTTTTATTTTCTTCTTTACTATTCTATTCTACATACATACATTCTCTCATGTTCTTCTACTATCTAATTGCTTGAGTTTGCTGTTTCGAATTGCAAGTTAGCTATACCATCAACATTTCTTGATTATTGAAGCCTGAATTATTTTTGAGTTAATGGTTATGATTTATGCACATTGGTTTTTAGTACAGGTATGAGGTGAGAAAAAATAAAACTCTACAATGTATTAATGCTAGGGCTTGAAAAAATAATTTTTTTTATTTGCATGACTTTCATTAAGTTTCATTAATTAGGATTTTGAAATTGTGATTTTCGTTTACTTTGTCTTTGTTTTTTCTTAATATAATCATGACTTGGTGTTGACGGTTATATGATTTAAAGATTTTTTTTGGAATTTTGATTTCTTTGGCTCAAAGAAAAGATACATATATAGTTTAGGAATCAATTAAATACATTCAAAGATTTTTTACCGAATTAATTTCATTAGGAAAAATAAACATCAATACTTTTATATTATAATTTGCATAATCTTTTCACCAACCTTAATTATAAACTGCAAAAAAAAAAATTGTAAAAAAATTTCATCCCTAATAAAATGATATTTAACATTTCTACTTGAAATACCCATTTGAAAAGGATAAATATATAAAAGAAATTATTGATGTGATGTAGAGTTTAAATTGAACACATTTTCAATTTAAATAATTTAACATGACAATAATATTTTTTATATTATCTTTCATATGAGACTTATTTTTTTTTAATAGTAGTGTCACGACCCAAGCCTACACCCTGGACGTGGCCAGCACTCGAGAACCATTGCTGGTGCCCAAGCGAACCCTCATCCTGGCTGGTTACAAGCGGAAGACTAACTCAAGAATACATAAGATTAAAACTGAATTAAATTCATTGAACTCCTATAGTGAACTTTAAGAAAGTCTGAACAATACTCAAAAGAAAGTAAATACAGAAAACTCTTCAACTCTGTCTATCTATGAAGCCTCTACTATTACAGAAGGATATCGGGACAAGACCCACGACATCTTAAAACTACTAACTGTAAGATAAAGGTGAGGTCCTCCGGAATATAAGAAGGCTCACCAAAGCTGACTGGAATATCACATGACCTCAACGAAACGCCTGTTGATGATCCTGAATACCTGTATCTGCATCATAAAACGATGCAGGCCAAATGGCTCAGTACGTGGAATGTACAAGCATATAAGGGGAATTCTAAAGCATAAACATAGGCTTGAACTTGATAAAAAAGAAACATACTTACCTCTTCTCAACTCACTCAACTCAACTCAACTCAAGAATAAGATACTCAACTCAAAGATTAGATACTCAAATAAAAGATATGATACTCAACTCAAAGGTACTCAACTCAAGATACTCAAGGATAAAGCAATAATAAAAAATGCAATATATGGAAGGCTTTTAAAAACAATAGACAATAACTCAATTGTATGCAAAAATACAATAATCAGTTTGTATATAAAAATACAATATAACTCTTTGGATATTCTCTAACTGACAACCATCACTATGAGCTATGTGATGATACATCGTCTCGCCCACGCTGCCAGAACTGTCCTATACTTTGCCAGGGTATAGAACCTACTACTAAGTGGATCCACTAGTCTATGCTAAATAGAATTTAGGAATCATCTAAAAAGTATGACCCTTTCTACCCACGTTGGCTACATGGTTTATGGAGACTTGAGTTATCAGAACTCGTCCCCATATCGGTGTTCAATACTACTCCCAAAATATAACTAGCTCATATGTTTAAAAACATAACTCTTTCTCTGGTTTGAGATTATTACTCAAAAATCTTTCTCTTAAAAGAGATGGTACTAAAACTGCTCATGAAAATTCTTTTGGAAATCGATGTTTTCTCTCATCTTAAATGTGAAAACATTTACTCTTGGGAATACATAGTTCCCATAGATCATTTTAAATAAAATGACCTCAGCTCTACTCTTCCCCAAACTCATATGCTCAAGTCTTAAAATAAGTTTTAAAACAATTAGTAAAAAGACTTCTTAAAATAGGTTTCATGCCGAATTATGGACGTGAACGACTCAATTAAAGGTTTTCAATAACCATGCATAAAACTCAATACTTGGAACTCAACAACTCCAGCACTCAAGGAGTCAATGATACTACTCATCTAAAAATGTTCGACTTGGAGTGTTCATGCGGAATTATGGACATGAACTACTCAACTCAAGGGCTCAATGATACTTCTCATCTCAAGACTGCTCGACTCATAGGGTTCATGCGGAATTATGGGCATGAACTACTCAACTGAAGGACCTTCATGGGTAACATGTAGTAGCCCCATGATTAGGAATATAATCTCAAAATAATTGGAAACTCAATACTCAAGACTTAAAACTTGAAGATACCACTCCTCTCAAATATACTCAAATGATGGAGTTCATGCAGAATTTATGGGCATGAACGACTTGACACAAGGGTCTAAATAACAATGTGGAACTCAGGTATATGACTCTTTTCATTCTCATACTTACTTCCTCAAAACTCAGTTTAAAACTCAATTGCTGTCTTTGAAAAACTTCTCAAGATTTATAACTCAAAATAGGGTTCATGCTGAATGATAGACAGGAACAAATAAACTCAAGGATCTCAATAAAAATATAGAAACTCAATAATTAGGAATATAATTTTTAAAAGAACCATGAACTCAAGAACTCAAATCAACTTATCTCAAGAATACTCAAATCTAGGGGTAGAATCCTAAATTTCTCTTTTACTGATTTGAAAGAAGATGTAGGGCGTGAGGACGAACTAGTCCAACACTATGATAGCCTTACATACCTTCGTGAAGAATCTTGAAGAATAACTTGATTATAAGCCTTGAAACACTAGCTTGAAGGCAAACAATCAAGAAAACCTTTCTTGATATTCTTGAATATTTTTTTGAAATATCTATGGCCAAGAATCATAATTTTCATTAGTAATTCATAATTGTATGGAGGAATTTGAGTTGAAAAGAATGGAATTCTGGAGAAAGACTTACCTTGAAGAAGAATTTTGAAAAACATTGAAAGAATCTTGAATGGAGTCTTCTACTTTAATTTTTCCTTGGGGTTTTGCCCTAGGGTTTGAGAGAGAAGAGAATGATGTATTAAAAGATGAAATCTGATTGTTTTGAGCCTTTTATTAGTCAAGAAATTCGTTTGGGGTTTTCTTGGAGGTAAAAACACAAAAATGACACTTTTCAATATTTTCCCGTCGGCTAATTCGTAGCAACACTGTATTAGGTTACTAAATAGTCATAAATTTTTACTCAGAAATTGGATTGACGCAAAATTGGTGGCGTTGGAAAGTAGATTCAAATATCTTTTATTTGATAGGTTATGGGCCACATAACTCTTTATATTCTAAGAGATATGGTCGTTTGAAGTTGACCCAAGTAGAATCTTACATCAAAACTTAATCGATAAGGAAACTTCAAGAACACTTATCAAGAACTCATCAAGAAATTAAATTACTCAATATTTATGGATAGATTC
>JAJONR010008345.1:0-34398 GCA_029582245.1 Solanum etuberosum | reverse complement strand
TAGCCTGGCTTGGGGTTGTCTTTTAGCAGGTTGGGCCAGGCCAACCTCCCATTTAACATGTTTACCAGCCGCTGGTAAGTTGCAATTGCTCTAAATTGTTGAAAATTTCTATCTTATAAATACGACCCTCATGAAGTTTGTTTTGAAGTGACTCGTATAATATTTGATAAATTGATTTGACAATTATGATAGCTTGCTCTATCTCCTTGTCCTCCCCTCTTCATTTTCCCTCTTTTTCTCTCTCATTTTTCGCAATCTTCCTCTCATGCTTCTTTCTTTCTCTATGCGTATTCTGCCCTTTTTCATTCCTTCCCAGCCTCATCTCCTTCCTCCCCTTTTTTGTTCTACATCCCTTTAATTGAATATTTGTTTAGTGTGATTAATATACATCTAACAAACCGTCCACTTCACTATGCAAAATTTCAATTTTTTAGAGAAAAAAGTGATTTTATATATGTTCAGTGATTATCTAAATTGTTGGTACATGTGCTTTCTGTAGTGTCATGCTATAGGTATTTTCTTACATTGCTTTAAAACTGTTTCTGCAATGTTTTTGAGCCAGAAGTGGATTTGCAACACTCTGCTATTTGGATTGCCAGTGTCTATTTGATGCTCCTTATGCACTTGCTTGAAAACAAAGTAGCAGTTGATCTTACGCGTTCTGAATTTGTTGAAGCGCAAGAGGTATGCTTTCTAGCTCTGTCTATTTCTGTTCATTGCCATTCAATATCTTAAAGCTCTATGGATTATTTATTAAAAAATGAAATCTAGTCAGCTTACTAATTTGATAAGGTAAATAATCTAGTCAGCTTCCTAAAGCAGCTTACCAGTGAAAATCATGGGTTTCTATGGGTGGAGAAGAGTGGCTTTGTCAAGAATGTTGAGGGTAGAATATAAATGGCTGCTACTATATCAACTCTGCTCATCTACATGTTATCAGTTGCTTGTTCGAAAAACAACAAAAGAAGAAGTTTGTCAGTTTTCTATAAGCCGGCTATACCAAATGGTATTACATTCTTGCAGAGTCAGAGGGAAATGGCTGTTTGCTGACAATGATGAAGGACTAATTTGCAAATTATGTGGTCCAGAAGATTCTTGATTAGCAGCAATAAGCACCGGGAAATTCTGCTAAACCGAATCAGAGTTCATCTTCATGCTTTGAAGAAATACAGCTACGGAAAATACATTGTGGCTCGATTTGAATAGCTCTCCCAACAGCTGTCTGATGAAAATATTGGAACCTGTGAACCCTAGATCGTTAAACAAAGAGTTTTCTACTCGTTCGGTGGACGGTAGAATTGTTTGCAGCAGCCAAACTGTTGATTGTTCAGTAAGCAGCAGTATGCAAGTACTGTCTGTCCCTTAGGTGGTTACTGTTTAAGCTCATTGATTCTCCAGTCACGAAGAGAGTGGTGTTGTTTTATTTGCCGACTGTATCCAAGATTGTAGATATCTTGAATAATTGAAGCATGTATTATGGGAGAAAATATTTAGTGCATGCTAAAATTAGTAAAGATTTGCTTGCTTTGGACGTGGCTTTCTTAAAAAAAAAAAAGAGAGCAGACAGAGGTCCGCCACCCATATTAAAAAAAGATTTTTCACGTGCTTGGCCCATGAAAAAAGAATCAGGCCCGCACGTGAGGGGGTGTGTTGAGAATACAATGCACTAATAAAAGTGTGCTTTCTCTAACACAGACAACACAAAGAACAAGGAATTAAGCCCAGAAAATAAGGGAAAAGTGATGTGAATCAAGAAATTCTCTCAGGCAGGAATACCAAGATATGTCATAAACCATTTTAGAACCATCCTTTCCCTTCGGTGATCCTTACGGTCACCGGAAATAATCATTGTTTTATTTCTTTTCTCAAACCTTATCTAGAAATGGAAGATTGTATCTATTTTGCAGTTGGCTTTAAGTCTTTTGATATCAACCGAATCACAGGGGCATCAGGGGAGTGGTATAAATGGACAGAAAGGAGCAGAAATGCTATCACTAGAACTTTCTTCAGCAAGAGATCGATGATCTGGATCATGCAAGTACTGAGGGAGGCATCTAAGATGAAAGGGAATGTGGTCAAAAGGTTGAAGAAAACAGAGAATCTTTCTGAGATCTTTTGTGCTACAACTTTTAACAAATTTGGGAGATATATTAGTTTAATAAATGTGAGGGGAAGAAGAAGGTCAGTCATAATCATCCCAGAACTTACTATTAACTCCGGCTGGGAGTTCATAGCAGAGAAGGTGGGTAGATTCTTACTTACCCAGAAGATGGAGGAGAACAGGATTCAGCAGAGACTAGTGGATGACAAAATTCCCTATGCAGAAGCACTCAGAAGTAGCAAATGGATAAATAGGAGTGGTAGTGAAGTTAATGTGGAACCAACATTAATAGTGGAGGGTTCCATTCACATTGATGACAACACCAGCACAATAAGTGAAGTATTGAAAAGGAGTTTGATGGGTTTCATTGAAGTGAGGGATGTAAACTACCATACGTTGTCAGAAATTAGAAGATGGACAAGCAGCATCTGGAAAATCAATCATGGTTTAAACATTTATGAAATGGGGAAAGGAAGATTCCTCTTCGAATTCGCGAGCAGGAACACAACAGAACATGTGATAGCTGGAGACTGGACTCGATATTAGACTTTTCTCCGGCTAGAATGGTGGAATCCGGCATCAGGCACAGTAGGAGAAGGGTATAGACCCACCACAACCTGGAATAGGGTGGTGGGTCTTCCTCTACACCTCTGGTCGGAAAAAGTTTTTAGTACCATCGAAAACCTTTGTGGTGGCTGGATCGAAACAGAGGAAGAGACAAAGCTTCGTAACTGTTAGAATATGAATAGGTTTATACAATCATATTAGAATAAGAATAAGTTTATACAATCCTATTAGAATAGGAATAGGTTTATACAATCCTATTAGAATAGGAATAGGAATAGAAATAAAAATAGCAATACTAAATAGTATCCTACTTGCTAAATGATTGTATTCTAGGGTCTATAAATAGGGTCTCAATGTAATAATGTAGACACAACAACAATTCAATAATAATTTTTGTTCAATATTTCTCACATGGTATCAGAGCTTCTACGATCTTGGTAGAAAATCAAAGAGTTTCCGCTGCCGGCGGGTGGCTATTACCCATATATGCTGCCCGTCTGGCCAATGATTATGTTAGCAAAAGTCGGGTCACCGTGTATCTTTCATGTGACTATTTTCTCATATCTAATTTGTGTAGCACCGTGCCATCATTCCGGTGACTACTTTCTTATATCTAATTTGTGTAGCACCGTGCCATCATTCCAGTGACTACTTTTTTCATATATAATTTGTGTAGCACCGTGCCATCCTTCTGGTGACTACCTTTTTTTGCATATCTGATTTGCGTAGAACCGTGCATCTCTTCAGACTACTTTTCATATTTAATTTGTGTAGTACCGTGGATTTTTCCGAGCTATTTTCTCATATCTGAGTTGAATAGCATCATGTATCTTTTCAGTGACTCGTCAGATTTGATTTGCATAGTTCCATTCGTCTCTCCGGTGACTCCTCAAATCTGATTTGCGTAGGGTTGTGCCAACATTCCAACCCTACCCGTATAATTTTTCTTTTTCAGTAGGGTCGTGCCATCATTCCGACCCTACCCATATTATTTATCTTTTTCAATGGGGTCGTTCCATCAATTCGAACTATCCTATATAATTTCTATTTTCTAGTTGGGTCGTGACATCATTCCGACCCTACCCATATAATTTTATTTCTTAGATTGTGACCACTTTTAACCATCAAATCTAATACTCCGGCATATGAGCATGTTCCGACCAGTTTTTCGGTGACTTGTTTAATATCGACTTGTCTATTGATTCCAACATGATCCATATACTTTATACTAGATTTTGAGCACTTACAACGTCCGCTGCATTGTGAAGAAGTCTATATGGAGCAACCACCTAATTTTGTTGCTCAGGGGGAGTTTAGTAGCCTTGTATGTTGATTACTAAGTCACTCTATGGTCTGAAACAGTCTTTGCAAGCTTGGTTTGGGAAGTTCCAACACTGTAATTTTATCACTCTGTTTTATCGGCATTATGCATCAAATTCAGTATTTCATGAGAAGACCAAGCACATTGAGATTGATTGTCAATTTTATGAAGTCGAGTGATCAACTTGCATATATCTCACCAAGCCCCTCATCGGTCCTCGTGTTAATTACATTTGTAACAAGCTAGGTACATGAATTGTATGCACTAGCTTGAGGGGGAGTGTTAGAATATGAATAGGTTTATACAATTCTATTAGAATAGGAATAGGAATAGAAATAGAAATAGGAATACTAAATAGTATCCTACTTGGTAAAGGATTGTATTCTAGGGTCTATAAATAGGGTCTCAATGTAATAATGTAGACACAACAACATTTCAATAATATTTTTTTCAATATTTCTCGCAGTAACCATCTCAAATGGGCAAGAATTCGTGTGCAAGGAGATGGTTCAAAAATCCCTAAGGAGGTGTCCATCAAAAGTACCCGCATGATTTTTGTCTTACAGCTGTGGACTGAAACTCCGGCGAGGCTTTACACTGGAGAAGACAAAGGACCCAATCCTTCGGTCCAACAGATTTCAGCTCTTTGCCCTAAGGATAATAAGGGGAAACCTGCAGTTGACAAACTGAAGTCACATGCTTCTTTGGTCCAGCAGGTTCCAGTTCTTTACCCTAAGGAAAATAAAGGAAAACCTGCAATGGACAGACTGAAGTCACATACTTCTGATTTTGCAAGTACAAGTGGATTTAAAAATCTCTCAAATACATAGGTGGGCCGGGTTCTGTCTGCAAATGAGACTGGGCCAATTTCTTCTGAAAATAAAAGCCCAATTTCAATTAAAGAAAATTCCAATGAAAAGCATACGTGGGCAGGTGAGGAGCATGTGAGTCTTTTTAAAGACTTAAGCAATCTAAAATTGTAAGCTTATGATTTCCTAAAGATATTCAGTGACTGGGAAAACAGAGTACAACAACTCGACACCTCTAGCACGCCAGAGGAGGAGATCAGAATGGGAATTTCAAACATGCAAACAGAGGCAGTAGTCGACCTAACTCTAGAGGTCGGAAATAAATTATCCACAGGAGAGAGAGTTGATGATACAAGGGCTTGTGAATCGAATGAAGCTGAAGGGATTTACCAATCCAACCGATAATCGACGCAGAGCCTGTGAATATTGAATCACCCAGCACCCAAGAAATAGTGGAAAGAGAAGCTTCAAATTGGGTTAACTCCCATATCTTAGAGCTGAGCAACACCTACGGGGTAGCTTTTGTAGGTTTCGAGAAAGAAACACTAGCTCTTCTTATGAGAATTGATGAAAGGAAAGCTGCTTTAGATAAAAAAGGCCAAGAGAAGACAACTACAACCCCAAAAAGTAGAGGAATTGGCAAGAATGAGTTAAGAAACCTGAAATCGAACTTGAATGAAGTGTTAGAAGGGGTCAGGAACAGGGGGAGAAATTTATCTTTGACTTATAAATGAAAGTCAAATTAATTACTTGGAATGTGAGGGGGATCAATAGACAGAGTAGCAGAGTACTGATCAAAAGTTTATTTCAACAAGGGTGGGATCTAATCTTTAGAAGAGCTCTCAATGACTGGGAAGAAGAGAGTTTAGTCACAATGCTTCAGATATTGGGAACTTTTGGTGGATGCACAAATTCTACTGACAAGCTCAAGTGGAAACTTAACAGTAAAGGGGCCTTTTTAGTAAAATCAGTGTACTAGCAGTTGAATCAAAGAGGTCCTATAAAGGAGAATTGGCCTTGGAAACAAGTCTGGAATGTGAATATCCCTATGAAGGTGTCATTCTTTGTTTGGTTGGTGATTAGGAAAGCTTGCCTAACTCAAGATAAGCTACAAAGAAGAGGTCTTCAATTTGTTCAAGATGTCTTTTGTGTGAACAGGAGGGTGAAAACAATGAACACTTATTCCTACACTGCATGACAACTATAAATCTGTGGCACATGTTCTTTTGTATTTTTGGAATAACTTGGGTAATACCTAGTTCTACTTTGGCATTGATGAACAATTGGTGGAGTATTGGGAATAGAGGTGGGAGGAGGACTGGTGGAAGATCATTCCTGCTTGCATTTGGTGGACAGTGTGGAAGGAAAGGAATGGAAGACATTTTGAAGGCACTAGCAGTTCTGTTGAGAAAATTAGGATGAATTGTCTTAGCTTGTTCTTTTTTTGGTGTAAACAGAATATGTGGGGGGGAGTAGGAGAGTTAGTATATTAAATTGGCAATCACCAGAATCACTTTTCTTCACTTCTTCAGCTTGTTTGCTCCTTTTTGCCCGGTAGTGTCCTTTCCTTGCTCCTTAGCCTTCATACCTGCAAATCAATACTTTAACATCAGTTTAGAGCATAAATTAGGCATTTGAGGACACTTAAACTATCAAAACAAAGCCCTGAATGAGTCAAAATCTCAGATTCATCAAGTAGGCAATTGGACATGCGATTTGGGATCATGATTTCAAATCCCAAATTCTCAAAAAAGGAAGATTTGGGATTCCAAATTGAGATTTCAATTGTTTTTTAAATGTAAAACTTGACCCATAAGTTTATTTTTTACAAAAGAAGACCACAATTTTAAATTTTGTGAAAAAAGATTCATGCTCAATGTGAAGAGATTGTCCCTACCATGTAGGAGAGGTTTATCAAAGAATAGCTAATTACTACTATTGTTGATTTATTGGACTGGTGAATCCTTGTACAATTATGTGTATTTTAAAGTTTATAATAACATATAATCACAAATATCTATTTATAGAAGGAACATGGAGAAATGTGATTTACTAACTGGGCGTCTTAGGATATTCCGATACGTTGTTTATGAACTATGATTTGCTCACTTAGTGAGATTATATAGGAGTTGGGGACTTCAAATCAACATGATTTTAAATCACTGATTTCCAATCATGTCCAAACGGCTCTTAAGAGCATGCATTTGTCCGAAAAAATCAACCTGGTTTGGCGAGTGATATGTCCCTTACTTTTGCCAACTCTCACTTTGGTATTTTTAGCCGTTGTCAGTTTGGCAATCCATGACTCTTTAAGTACAGGAACTCATAATTAATTGTGTTCTCACTCTTTCTTTCTGTTATGTGATACCATGCATTCATTATACGATGGAAAGGTTAATAGAATCTTTTTATTTTAATTTAGGCATTGGTGCAGATGAGAAATTGGTATATTCGCTTTCCAACAATTTTACAAGCTTGTGAGTGTGTTATTGAAATGCTTCGAGGACAGTATGCACATTGTGTCGGCTGCTATGATGAAGCAAATTATCATTTCCTTGAAGCTTCAAGGGTATGTATAAATTTGAATCCTTCTTGAAGAATTTTCCTTATTTGTCGTAAGAGTATAAATGAGCTGTGTGCAAATTATCATTTCCTTGAAGTTTCAAGCGTAGTTTATTTTATATATAAAATGCAAAGAAGTTTTCTCACAATTCCGAAAATTTGTGTGGTTCAATGGGAATAACATGCTGCTTTTATGTTCAAGTTATTGGTACAAGAAAGAAATCAGTAATGACCACTGTTCAGACTTCTATTCCTTTTCATCATGGTGATTAAATTTACCCAACTGATTTATGGAAGATGGATTATCTTGAGTTATTGAATCTGGATTTATGCTTCTTGATTTATATAGATTTGCTGTAGGACAAAAGTGTAATATCACAAAGACCGACTGTTTGAAAACTCCAACGTGTAGAAGTGTGAAATACAGATATTATGAAGAATTTCACTGGTGCGTCTTACTTGTGTCATATAAATGGTCGTAACAATTGTATTTTGATCATAAGAGGTAGCTTATAATATAATTTGAGCAAAAAAAATTCTGAGCTACCCAGTTCAATTGTGAAAAATTGTGTACAGTGAAATGTTTAAAAAAGAATTTTGGAAAAATGCTTGGAATTCTCTTGCTTTAAAAAAGTACCAGTATAATACCTGCGTGATGCTTGAACTTTATCAAATTAAATTATGATTGTGATTTTATTTGTTTTTTCGCATTAGGACATATTGAGTTAGCAAATATCTAATTGCCATCTTATTTTCCATGCAATATACCCAATAACAATTTTTTCATAAAATTAAAGGAAATAAATTACATAAATACAATCATCAAATATCATTTTGATGAACTCCAAATAAGATACAAACAACTCGAAAACATAACATGATTTAAAAAATAAGAATACACTCTAATTAAGAGAATATTTGATAATCTCTCAAATTAAATTCTTCTTTTTTGGTGCAAAAGTTTAATTATTCTATATTATCTTAACCTTTACTTATCCTTTTCTTCCCTTCAATATATCTCTTTTTTATAGAACAAAACTAGATACAGGAGCCCGTGCTAGGACAAACCCAATATGTTATTTTTGTTTCAATTTATGTGACACAGATAGAATTTAGAGAATCCATCGAATTTCAATATTAATTTTAGATATTTTAAGTTGTTAATTATAGTGATTTATAATACTTTTTACATAATTTTTAAATAATATATGTTACTCTCTTTATCCCAATTTTTGTGGCATATATAGAATTTCAAGAGTCAACCAAATTTTTTATATGTTTTTTAAATTTTTTAAGTTGTTCACCTTTTATGCTATTTTCAAATAATATAGGTTATTTTCTCTTTCCCCAATTTATGTGGCACTAATAGAATATCCAGAGTCAATCGAATTTTTCATGTCTTTTTAAAAAAATTTAGCTGTTAATTATTGTAATTTATAGCACTTTTTACGTAATTTTCAAATACATATACATTATACTCTCTTTGTCCTAATTTATGTGGCACCGATAGAATTTTAAGAGTCAACCAAATTTTTTGTCTTTTAAATATTTAAGTTATTTATTTATCGTGATTTATAGTATTTTCTATGCAATTATCAAATATTTAAAAGACTAAAAAATAAGAGAAACAAATTAAAACGGAGAAACCACAAAAAATTACCAAAGCACCCTTCAATACATCAATTATGTCAACAAATAGTCACGTGACAATCAAAAGTTAATGGATCCCGTATTTATTTATTTTTTAGAAAAACTACATATTGCCAGGATGTTTTTGTCTAAACTGCAAATAATATAAGCATAAAGCCTTAAAGCACAACAACAAGCACAAAATATAGAAAATGCCAAAATTATCCGTATGTAGACAGACATGCATGTTGACCTCCTGCCTGCATCACCTAGTTAACTCCCTCTTATAATGTAGTAGAATATGGTTCTTACTTTTATCAGTGCAAAAATCTTGAGCATAGACTTAATAATTTTCTAGTACTTTATTATACTATAATAATTGATGAAGTTCTTTGATAAAATCTACGATTATTTTTTATAAGTATTATTGTAATTAGTGATTAATTTTTTTTTCTTTTATTTACAAAGTATTAGTATTCGTATTATAAAAAATAATACTCCCTATTTTTTGATTTGCTCGTCTTACTTTCCTTTTTAGTTTCTTTAAAAAGGAATGCCCCTTTCCTTTGACAACTCTTCAATTTCAACTTTCCACATGGCAAGGCTAAGACCACAAGATTCACATTTTGGTTCATTCGACCTATCTTTAGTTCTAAGACCACAAGATTCAATTTTTACTTCTTAAAGTCCGTGCAAAGTCAAAACAAGACAAACAAATTGAAATGGAAGGAGTAAGATTATTTGATTTAACAAGAATTAATCAACAAAAGAAAGAAACTAATCGAAACTGACGTGTCTTCTACTTTTGAACATTATCTCAATCCAGATTTTGTACTTATGACAAAGATGAAAGCTTTGAAGGCAAAACTCAAGGAATGGGGCAAGTCTGTGTAGGGGAACTTAGGAATATAGAAACAAGTGTGTTGACACTTCTAGCAGCTTTAGAAGGAATTCAGGAGCTCATAGCCTTAGATGAGGAGGAAATAACATCTAGATTGAGTCTCACCAATGAATTTGAAGAGATTGCTAGGAAAGAGGAGATTGCTTGGAGACAAAGGTCTAGGGCCATATGGTTAAAAGAGGGGGATAGAAACACTGGTTTCTTTCATAAACTGCTAATGCACACAGAAGATTCAACACCATTGAGTTGAAAGTGGATGGGGTGATGATGGAGGACCCATAGGAAGTAAAGAGAAAAATTGTGTCAGGAGATCCTGGAAGGCATCAATGCATGTGCTGGAGACAAAGCTCCAGGATCAGATGATTTTACAATGGAGTTTTTTAAACAATGTTGGGACATCATTAAGGTAGAACTGAAAGCAACTATTCAGAATTTCCATGAAAGAAGCTACTTTGAAAAAAGTTTCAACTCCACTTTTGTGGCCTTGATACCAAAAAAAGCGGGAGCAATGGAATTGACTAATTTTAGACCCATTAGTCTGATTGGGGGGATATACAAAATTATAGAAAAGATTCTGGCAGAAAGATTGAAGAAGGTGTTCCATGGTTTAGTGGATAGGCAACAAATGGCTTTCATCAAGGAGAGGCAAATTATGGATGATGTATTGATAGTAAATGAATGTATAAAATCAAGACACAAAAGTTGCAAGCCTGGGATTGTTTGCAAACTGGATATCCAAAAAGCATATGACCATTTAAACTGGAGTTTCCTCATCCAGATGCTTGACAAATGGGCTTTGGAAGCAAGTGGAATAGTTGGATTAAATATTGCATCAGTATAGTGAAGTTTTCTATACTAATCAATAGAGCTCCTAATGATTTCTTTTCTTCTCAAAGAGGCCTCAGGCAGGGGGATCCCTATCTCCATTTATATTCATTATTGCTATGTAAGGTATGAGCAATTTAATTAACACAGCAAAGGAGAAGAACTGGATCAGGGGCTTCCAAGTAGGTGACTTAAGCAAGATGGAGATCACACATCTTCAGTTTGCAGATGATACTTTAGTATTTTGTGAGGCAGTACATGAACAAATCAAGATGCTGAGGGTGATATTTGTAATATTTGAAGTGGTGCCAGGGTTGCATATTAATTGGGGGAAGAGTTTTGTTTATCCTATCAACACAGTGACTGCAATTGAAGGCCTAGCTAATATCTTAGGTGGAATGGTGGGTTAACTCCCAACTACTTATCTAGGCATGCCTCTGGGGGAAAATCAAAAGGAATCTGGAATGGGGTATTGGAGAATTGTTAGAAGAGACTTACCAATTGGAAATGCCAATACTTGTCACTAGGAGGTTGGCTGACTTTGGTTAATAGTGTACTTGATGCACTCCCTTCCAATATGATGTCTGTATTTCCTATGCTAGCTAGTGTGTCCTGTTAGGATATCTACTAACCCTAATTAAGGATGGGCAGATTTTAAATATTTGTATATAGTTACTGTAGATAGAGTTAAGTACTCTTTTAATTCTATTAGGACTCTAAGTCCTTCTCTTATCTGTATATTTAAATATGGGATGTATCATCGATAAATTATCAATTCAATCAAAACTCTTTCATGGTATCAGAAGCAGAATACTATACGCTTCCTTTGACCATGGCCAACTCATCAATCAGTAGCTCATCCTCTACCAATTTTCCACATCCAAATTTGATTAAGTTAGATCGAAATAATTATGTATTGTGGAAGTCGCAGATTTTACCTGCGATAAGAGGTCATGACCTGGAAGGGTACGTTGATGGATCAGATAAGTGCCTTGCGAAATTCATCCCCGACAGTTCAACCAACGAAAATTCACATGAATCGGTTGTGAATCCTGCATACTTAGCATGGAGAAAACAAGACCAATTACTCCTTAGTTGGCTTCTTTCGACTCTCACTGAGAGCGTTTTGGCACAAGTTGTGGGGTGTGCCTCATCCATGGAAGTCTGGCAAACATTAGAAAATATGTTTGCATCTCAATTGAAGGCACGACTTATGCAACTTCGTCTTCAGTTGCAGACCACAAAGTAGGGCTCTTTGTCCATGACAGATTACCTTCAAAAAATGAAGTCTATTGCGGATAACCTTGCTGCAGCGGCACAACCAGTCAAAGATGACGATCTTATTCTCTACATTCTTAGTGGCCTAGGCCCAAATTACGATGCTTTGGTTGTTTCAGTTACCTCCAGGGCAGAAGCTATCTCCGTTGCAGATCTCCATGGGCTGCTCTTAAGTCATGAAACTAGGCTTGAGAGTTTGAATCTTATAGAACAAGGTCTTGGTCAGGTTAATTTGACAGTAAGGAATTCTAATACTCGTAGAAAAAATAAGAATGGTTTCCGCAAGAACAATACATCAAATAATAACAATGGCAGGTTTGAACGAGGTCGAGGTGGTCGATATATTATGGTTCATGGTCAATTACATAATCCCACGGGCTCTTCTCATTGTCAAGTGTGTAACAAATATGGACACACTGTGTTAACATGGTATCATCGTTTTGATCATGCTTATCAAACAAGTTCTAATACTCAAATGGCAGCCTTTATAGCTCAACCAAATACGGTCTCTGACCCAGCTTGGTATCCTGATTCCGGGGATACAAATCATCTCACCAATGATCTCAATAATTTCACTATCCGTGGAGACTACAGTGGTAACGAGAAAATTGTGGTTGGTAATGGAACAAGTTTGCCTATCTCTCATATTGGTGATTCTAAGTTGCTTTCTTCATCCCGCTCACTACACTTGAAGAATATTTTATTTGTGCTTAAAAGTACTAAAAGCTTATTAAGTGTAGCACAATTCACTGTTGACAACAATGTGTTTTTTGAATTTCATCCTTATTTTTGTCTTGTGAAGGATCGGGCAACGGGGAAGGTCCTATTGGAAGGGAGAGTTGAAGATGGGCAGATTTTAAATATTTGTATATAGTTATTGTAGATAGAGTTAAGTACTCTTTTAATTCTATTAGAACTCTAAGTCCTCCTATATGTGTATTTAAATATTGGATGTCTCATTGATAAATTATCAATTCAATCAAAACTCTTTCATGTCCAACTACATTGATGCTTTGAGGAGGAAATTCCTATGGAGGTAGTGAAGATAAGAGGAAGTACCACTTAGTTGAGTGGGATGAATTAATTGTGGGCAAGGAAACAGGGGAATTGAGCATCAAGAACCAAAAGAAACAAAACCAAAGCTTGATGATGAAATGGTTATGGGAAGTTTGCAAATGAAGATGGCATGCTTTGTGTAACAACAAAAGTATGGAGTAATTTCAATGTATATTATCCAAAAAAGACAGTGATTTAAATACATGTAAAGAAAAGACTAACTAAGGTAACTAGATATCTAAATCCCTAAGAATCAGCTAGAATATTATATACGAGGTAACATATAACTTTATGATTCTCTAACACTCCCCCTCAAGCTGGAGCATAGATATTGATCATGACCAGCTTGTTATAAAGGTAATCAACTCGAGTTCCATTCAACGCTTTTGTCAACAAATCAGCTAGTTGCTCTCCTGTCTTCACGTAGCTAGTGGAAATCAGATTTTCCTGAATCTTCTCACGAATAAAATGACAATCAACTTCAATATGTTTAGTTCTTTAATGATACACTGGATTTGAGGCAATATGAAGAGCAGCTGGATTTGAGGCAATATGAAGGCAATATGAGGACACAACTTCTTTAATAGAGGTAGAGAAGGATGTCCCAATCGACAATGTGCATCATATGGAGACACGACACTAGAGCAAACAACAGACTGAGACTCCTTCTCATCAAGGATGTAAAGATCATCAGATACATGTCATTTACCAATAACCTGATTTGTCTTAAGATCACGAAACAAGCAATGATCAGGAAAGAATGAAATATAACAATTAAGGTCACTGGTAAGTTTACTAACAGAGATCAAATTAAAAGCCAATTTTCGTAGACTTAACACAGATGATAAAGTGATAGAAGAGGTTGGCTTAACAGTTCCAAATCCAACACTAGTACAAGTAGACCCATCAGCTACAATGACCGGAGAGGGAGCTTTGTGTGATTCAAAGCTAGAAAAAATATTAGAATTACCAGTCATGTGATTTATGTGATTTGTGGCACCTGAATCAATCACCCATTTATTTGAAGAGGTGATAAGACATGTTTCATTTGGCTTAGCAAATGCAGTAGCTGAAGTGAATTTCTTTAATGATTCTGATATTGAGATAATTTTGCAAACTCATGTGTGGGAATCGAAATCATTTTATCAAAAGATGAACTGTCAGTACTAGCAAAACTCATTCTCTTATTGGTCATTCTACTTCTGAAGTAGCAGCAACACTTATCCCCAACAAATATTTTCCAAAAGAAAACAAATTCAGTAATGGAACTTCTTAAAAGAGAGCAAATAGAACCTGGACGTAATAAAAGTCAAATGCAGATCTTTGACCAATGGAACAAAACTTGGTGCTTTCACAATGTCTGGCCGAAACTTCAAGCAGACACAAACTGCACAATAAAGATGGAAGCACCAAATAACAATTTATGGAACTCCAGATGAGGGCTGGAAGAAAGAGTGAGGCAATAACCAGATTCTTTTAGCCAGAAACAAGTGTTCTTCTCAGATGGTGGTCTGTTCAACAAGCACCAATAGATCTTGACTGGAAATAACAACAGATGTCGGAAAAGCAAGATCGACAGAAAGCAAAATCGATCACAGATATTCCACTTGCCCTCACGCACTCGCCGGAAAAGTGTGAACTAAATGAAGTCACCGGAACGTGAGACTCACGAGGTTAATTTTAATGAAACAGTCACCAGACAATCACTATTATTAACTCTAGCGAAGCAACAGTGCCTCCCAGCTATGGAGATGACTCAACTCCGACTAGGCAAGGCTAACTCAGCCGAAGCTACAAGCTTGGCTCTGATACCATGTTATAACAAAAGTATGGAGTAATTTCAATGTATATTATCCAAAGAAGACAATGATTTAAATACAGGTAAAGAAAAGACTAACTAAGGTAACTAGATATCTAAATCCCTAAAAATCAGCTAGAATATTATATACAAGGTAACATATAACTTTATGATTCTCTAACACTTTGGAAGGATGTGATTACTGCTAAATATAGGATGGAGGACAAGTGGATGACAACACAAGTTACAATTCCATATAAATGCACCGTATGGAGAGCCATAAGGAATCTAGTGTTATCAAAGGTGTGCTTTAAGCGCGCTTAAGCCCTGAAGCGGGGCTCAAAACGTGTTGAGCGCTTCGCCTCGCTTTATGTGCGCTTCAGTGTCGTCATCAAGGTTCTAAGGCAAACACTTCCTTGCCAATGAGCCTCTTATGGAGAAGTGAAACTAAATGATTGATATTTCACTTTTCAATTTCTTTGGTCATATATTTGTCATTTATGTTTATAATTATTAGTCTTAGACTAAACATATATATTTGTATTCTTTTCTCCCTTTACGCCTTTTTTCATTAAAGCCAACGCTTTATTTGTGCTTTGCACTTAAAGCCCCCACGGACCTTAGAACTTTTTTGCGCTTTTCGCCTTTGAAAACACTGAAGGAATTTGTGGCCAATGATACAAGTAAGAACCAGAGTGAAGTCGGGAAATGGTAGGAAGACCTCCTTCTGGGATGACAAGTGGAATGGGACAATAACTTTGAGACAAGCACACCTTGTCATATTTACACTATGTCAATGGCAACAGGCTACTGTAGCTAATATGTGGATTGGGGAGGGATGGAATCTTGGCCTAAGAATACTAAATGACTGGGAGATTGGAAATATGACGGAACTGCTAAGCTAGTTAGATGTTCACAGAAGTCTTGCTGAGGAAAATGATGTGCTAATATGGCAGGAAGACAACAAAGATGACTTCTCAGTCAAGTCTGCTTATAAGGCCCTTAACAGGAAAAGGGGACAGGAGAAAGAGTGGCCATGGAAGATGATATGGAAACCTAAGGTACCTTACAAAGCGAATTGTTTCACTTGGCTTTGGCAAAACAAGTTGTTCTAACACTTGAAAACCTGAACAAGAGAGGCCATCAGTTGGCTTCTAGGTGTTACTTGTGTGGAGAACAAGCTGAGACAGTCAACCATCTTTTCTTACATTGTAAATGGACAGAACAACTATGGAGAATGTTCACTAGCCTGAAGGGGATCAGGTGGGTGAAACCAGGATGTATTAGAGGAGTACTTAGTAGCTGGATCAGGGATGAAAATGTTACAAAGAAGGAGAGATGGAAAATTATCCCAGCATGCATTTGGTGGTCAATCTGGAAAGAGAGAAACAATAGGAGATTTGAAAATGTGCAGAACAGTCTACAGGATGTCAAAATGAAGTGTTTAGCTCTATTTTACTTTTGGTGTAAACATAGTTTATTAGCTCAAACTGAAGACAACTTTGATGTTCTAGATTGTTTAGAGATAACACAAATAGACTTGAGCTTTTGATAGATTGTAATAATTTTGAAGGGGAACTACACTTTTGGTTGTAGTATACCTGTGGATAAATACAGTAATTTTACCAGTTTCAAAATAAAATAAAATAGCCAACTCTTCATTTTGTAGGAAATTTATTTATTTTTCAAATAATTTCCTAATTCTTTAAAGCATTGTCTTAAGCAATGCCAATTGCTAGGCTGCCACTTGACTTATATAGATGCCTTTTCCTCTCCTTTTAATAATAGATAGATATTTAAGGATGAATCAGATTGACCTCCTATTGATAAATAGACGTGCACACTAAAAGGAGAGATGAGAAGAACTTGAAAGTTGATGCTCTTTTTTGTGCAAGGGATTGAGGTACAAATCCTAGGTGCAAGTTTCTATATTGTGTTCTTGTTCGTCAGTTTCAAGGAATTCTCTCATCCTTCAGTCTTGAATAGATACTAACCAGTGTTTGTGAAACTTGGAGAAATACCACTATGTAAGTGATCAACAGTGTTGAAATAAAGTTGCCTGCTTCACTTGCGCTGGTTTGTTTTCTCCTTTTTTCATTTTTTAGAGGCTTGGTCAGATTCCTTTTTTTGATACTTCAAGTTCTGTGGATAGTTCTGCGTCTGCTTGATACGTCTATTTTTGAAAATGAGATCTGTGCATATTTCTCCCAACTTGTCCGCTATAGGTTGGCTGCTAACTTATGTTCCTGTCCATTTATGCTACTAAATCTGTTGGTTAATGATATAGTAAGTTTGGGTTTTCTTGCTCTTTCTGTTTTTCCTTTTTATCAGTATATTCTTTTCTGTGCAGCTAACTGAGAACAAATCAATGCAAGCCATGTGCTTTGTTTATGCAGCAATCTCTTACATCTGCATGGGAGATGCTGAATCCTCAGCAAAGGTTGGCACAGTTCATTTCATTATGGAGATACTTTTTTCTCTTTGGAAATCTGTTTGCTGAGCACTATTGTTTTGCAATAGGCCCTTGATCTGATCGGACCAGTTTTAGGAGTGATGGATTCTTTCACGGGAGTGCGAGAGAAAACGAGTGTCCTCCTTGCTCATGGGTTTCTACTGATGAGGCAGCAGAATCTACAAGAAGCAAGGTAGATCTCTTGAAACAAAAAATGTTTATTTTGGTAATTCTTATTTTTTTATTCGGTTTTTTGAGTCTAGAGTATTTAATGCATGAAACAAAGTCGTGTTGTATTTCTCTGCAATATCCTTAAGTATCGTACTGAAGCTCAGTTGGTAAAATAACATTGCTAACAATGTCTCTCATATACAAGTGATATGCCAAAAAGTAGATAAAATGCAATATAATATTTATCTCAACAAATGATGGTTGATCTTCTATAAACTGAATTTCGGTGGTGCATTAAGAAAAAACTAGGAATGAGATTTTATTCTCAAATTTATGTAGTCTTTATCCCTTCAAAAGATCTCATATACCACTTGATCTTCCTTTAAGCTGAATTTCGGTGGTGCATTAAAAGGAAACTAGGAATGGGAGATTATTCTTCAAATATACGTTCTCCTATCCGTTCAAATGCTTTCATATTTCCACTTTGCTATTTTACTCAATAAAATTACCTTACCAATAACAAAGAACGTAAAGATGCTTAGCAAAGTATATTTTATTAGTGTTCCGAGTAGTAATCCCAATGTAACTTTTTAAAATCATCTCACTACCCAAAAACCCCACCAGTGGTCCTTCTGACCACCAGAATTCATATCTTTCTCCTTCTTCCAATTGTCTCCCATCACAGCCTCCTACAACCAATTCGAACCCACCCCAAAAATACCCATCACCAGAAAACACATCACACGCTCTCACACGCCTCCATCTCCCTCGGATCCCGACGTCACGCGCCTCACGAGTCGTCGCGTGGGACTCCAATCTCTACATAGGTTACCTGATTTTTCTTCTTCGGCGCTCTCTCTCCTCCGGCTCAGCGTAGGCCATTACCGTCGTCTACCACCAACCACCTCTGTCATCACAGCCCCCACCGTTGCTAACTACTATTGTCAGCTGCTACCACACTTACCTCCTCCATGATTAATGATTATATTCGTTGTCACTGTGAGAAATATATGAGAAAAATATTATTGAATTATGTATCTAAATTGTTACATTGAGACCTTATTTATAAACACTACATTAGAATCCTTTTCCAACTAAGATTCCTATTCCTATTCCTATTCCTATTATAAGTTGGAATGTATATACTTATTTCTATTCTAACACTTCCCCTCAAGTTGGTACATACAAATCATATGTACCTAGCTTGTTACATATGTAATTAATACGAGGACCTATGAGGGACTTGGTGAAGATATCTGCAAGCTGATCATTTGACTTCACAAATTTCGTAACAATATCTCCGGAGAGTATCTTTTCTCTTGCAAAGTGACAGTCAATCTCAATGTGCTTAGTCCTTTCATGAAACACTGGATTTGATGCAGTATGAAAAGCCGCTTGATTATCACACACAAGTTCCATCTGATTAATTTCACCAAATTTTAGTTCTCCCAGCAGATGTTTGATCCAAACTAGCTCACAAATTGCTGCCGCCATTGCTCAATATTTTGATTTTGCACTAGATTGAGCAACCACACACTGTTTCTTACTCTTCCATGACACCAAATTACCTCCTACTAAAACACAATATTCGGATGTCGAACGTCTATCAGAGGGTGATCCTGCCCATTCAGCATTTGTATATCCAGTGATATGCTCATGGCCTTGATCCTCAAAGAGTAGTCCTTTACCGGGAGCTGACTTTATATATCGCAGAATACGAACAACTGCTCCCCAATGACTATCACAAGGGGAAGTCATAAACTGACTTTCCACACTCACAAGAAAAGAGATGTCAGGTCTAGTCCCTGTGAGATAATTCAACTTTCCAACGAGCCATCTATACCTTTCAGGATTACTAAGGGGCTCCCCTAGTCCTGGAAGGAGTTTAACATTCGGATCCATATGAGTGTTAATAGGTCTACATCCCATCATTCCTGTCTCCTCGGGAATGTCTGAGGCATACTTGCGTTGAGAAATAACAATACCTGATCTAGACTGAGCAACCTCAATACCTAGAAAATACTTCAATCTGCCAAGGTCTTTAGTCTGGAAGTGCTTAAAGAGATGTTGCTTCAAATTGGTGATACCATCTTGATTATTACTAGTGATAACAATATCATCAACATAAACAACCAAATAGATACACCAATTTGGTGCAAAATGTCGATAAAACACAGAGTGATCAACTCCACTACGAGTCATGCGAAACTGCTGAATTACTATGCTGAACTTCCAAAACCAAGCTTGAGGAGACTGTTTCAGACCATAGAGTGACTTATGCAATCGACATACAAGGCTACTAGACTCCCCCCGAGCAACAAAACCAGGTGGTTGCTCCATATAGACTTCTTCTCAAGATCACCATGTAGAAAACCATTCTTGATGTCCAACTGATGAAGAGGCCAATGACGAACGGCAGCCATAGATAGAAAAAGACGGACAAATGCTATTTTAGCCATAGGAACGAAGTGTCACTATAATCTAGCCCAAATATCTGAGTATACCCTTTGGCAACAAGGCGACCCTTAAGCCGATCAACCTGACCATCTTGACCAATGTTGACTGCATAAACCCAATGACAATCAACAGTAGATTTACTTGCAGGAAGGGAGACAAGCTCCCAAGTACCACTCTTATGCAAAAGCAGATATCTCATCAACCATAGCATCCAAAATGAGAAAGTGCTTCACCTGTAGTCTTAGGAATGGAAATAGAGGACAAAGACTATACAAAGGCATAATGGGGTGATGATAGATGATGATAACTCAAGAAGGTATAATGTGGGTTAGTATTTCGAGTGGATCATATACCTTTTTGAAGTGCAAGCGGTTGGCTAGGATGAGGCAAGTCCGCAGTAGGAGCAGGGTCCAGCGCATGACATGAATCATCTGGGACTAGGGCTGGACGCGGACGACGATGATAAGTTTGGAGTGGTGGCACTACTCGAGATGTAGAAGTAATCGTAGATTCCTCAAAAGTTGGTACAGGTAAAACCTGAGGTATGGGTAAGACCACAGATACATCAGGATGATCGGAAGATGTATAGTAAGGCTGAGACTCAAAGAATGTAACATCAGCTGACATAAGGTATCGATGAAGATCATGTGAATAACAACGATACCCATTTTGAACTCACGAGTAACCAAGAAAGACACATTTGAGGGCACGAGGGGCTAATTTATCTTTCCCTGGGCTAAGTTATGAACAAAGTATGTGCTCCCAAAGACACGAGAGGGGATAGAATAGAGCTGTGACTGAGATAACAATATGGAATGTGAAACCTGATTCTGAATAGAAGATGAAGGCATTCTATTGATTAAATAACAAGACGTAAGAACTGCATCTCCCCAAAAACGCAGCGGACCATGGGATTGAAGGAGAAGAGTACGAGCGGTCTCAATAAGATGCCTATTTTTCCTTTCTGCTACAACGTTCTATTGAGGGGTGTATGGACAAGTAGTCTGGTGAATAATGCGTTGGTGAGTCATAATATCCTGAAATTGGGTGGATAAGTATTCTAAGGCATTATCACTACGAAAAGTACGAATAGAAACACCAAACTGATTTTGTATTTCAGCAAAGAAACTTTTGAATATAGAAAATAACTCGGAACAATCTTTCATTAAGAAAACCCAAGTACAACTTGAATAAACATCAATGAAACTAGCAAAATAACGAAATCCTAAGGTGGAACTGACTCTACTAGGACCCCAAATATCAAAATGAACTAATGAAAAAATAGACTCTGAACGACCCTCAATACTAAGTGAAAATGTAGCACGAGTGTGATTCCCAAGTTGACATGACTCACAATCTAATGTGGATAAACTAGACAAACTAGGCATCGTCTTTTGCAGTTTGGCTAGACTCAAATGTCCCAAACGTTTGTGAATTAGATATGGGGAATCTGTAACGGAGCACGTTGTTAAGGAATTTGAAGATGTAAGATAGTAAAGGCCTTGTGATTCATGTCCCGTCCAATCATCTATCCCGTACTGCGGTCCTGCATGTGAAAAAAAATCATCAAAAAAAGTTATGCTACAATGTAGGGAATTCGTTTAGCGACTAACAGATGCTAGATTTAAAGGAGAACCAAGGACATGAAGAATAGAGTCTAGGGTGATAGAAAAGGGTTTGGCTCTTCCAACCTCTTTTGGTTTTGTTTGGATCCTATTGGCTAAAGTAATAGAAGGAAGAGATTGTAAATAATCAAATATCGGACAAAAGTGATTTATTACCAGAGATATGATTAGAAGCCCCTGAGTCCATGACCCATGATCCAAGAGCACTAGACTGTGATACACAAGCAAAAGAATTACCCGCAACAGAAACATCAGGCTGTGCAACCGAAACTACTTGTGGAGACATTTGCTTATTTGCACGATACCGAAGGAACTCATCATATTCTGTCTAAGCAATATGAGCATTATTGGATGGTTGATTAGGTTGAGCACCATATGCCTCTGGTGGAGATGTCTGTTTACTTGCGCGATTTCGAAGGAGCTCATTATATTCCTTTAGAACAATAGGATCATAACTGGGTGGTGGACCATGCAAAATATAACATATGTCACGAGTGTGTCCAAGACAGATATGTACGCTTTTCGATGGTTTGAGATGCGAGAATAGAGGAGTCAACAGTGGGTGATGAAACTACTTTGTGACTGGGAGGTGCAGCAAGACAAAGTAGACGAGAGAATAATTCATCGATTATAGGAACTGTAGGGCTAGCTAAAATCTGATAAGTCACTGAATCTTGGTCAGGAGAAGTCCAGCAAGAGTAAGAACTAGAAACAATGTCTGTTTGTGTTCTTGTTGTTTTTCCACATTCGTAGTGACTAGCATGAACGTGTCAAATTCCTCCATGACTGCCTGTACCTGTCCCAAGTAAGTAGACATATCGGATTCTTGTTTCTTTAAGTTGGTCAGCCGAGATATCACATCATAAAATCGAGATATGTCATTAGTGTATAAAGCATGAGCCTTTTCCCAAACTGTATAACACGTCTGGAATGGGCGAAATAGGGGCATCAACTTGGAATCAATAGAACGCCATAAGAGACTACATAATTGAGCATCCACTTTCTCCCATTGTGCTTTGACTTTTGCATCTTCTTCACTAGTCTTTGCCTTTACATCTACCACATAAGTCTTGTTCGTTAAGTGATCTTGGACACCTTGACCCTTGCACCACAACTCAACTGAGGAAGCCCAAGCTAAATAGTTTGAACTTCCTAATAAAAGTTTTGTAGTGATAATAGGGCTAGAACTTCCAATCCCCATATTTTTGGAACCAAAAACATCACACCCAAAAGACATTATGCTAAATTTGTCTTGAAAACAATAAAAAAACACTTGATTATAGAGATCTAATTGTCGGAAAATTCAAATCTTGAAGAAAACTCGTCGGAAACAGCCTGGAAATAGCCGAAATCCTAATTTCGGGATCAGATCTGGTCAAAAACAGTATGGGTCTGGTCGGAATGGCTGGACGACCCCACCAGATAGAAAATTTCTCAAAAAAATTTATCGGAACAGCCCTCACGCACCGACGCGTGAGCCAGATCTCGTCGGAAACTACCACCTTCGATCGGCGCGTGAGAGCGCGTGGGGTGATATTTTCCGGTGATTCTGGCTAGGGTTTGGTCGCGGGAGCTTTTCGAGCCTCGTGGTGGTGTTGGTTTTCGCACAACACCCACAGAAAGTAAAATTAAAAAAATAATATTGACAGAAATCAGACCCAACAGCCATCGAAAATTGACATACAGTGACTTGTTTGTTCTCACCAATGCTCTGAGAAATATATGAGAAAAATATTATTGAGTTGTGTATCTAAATTGTTACATTGAGACCCTATTTATAGACACTACATTCGAATCCTTTTCCAACTAGGATTCCTATTCCTATTCTAAGTAGGAATGTGTATACTTATTTCTATTCTATCAGTCACCTCCCTTCCCGTCTCTATAGCTGCCACCACCTCCACCATCACTATCAACTACTGTAGTTAATTCTTACTACCAACAAATCTGCCATCACAACTAGCAACGCTGTCAACCACCACACATTCTCTGCGGTCGCCACCACCATCGCCACCACTACTATTAGCCACTACCACCACTGTGGTCAATCTCTACTAGCAATCACCTCCATCATCATAACTAGTACCGCCGCCAACTACCACAAACACATCACTAGCCACCTCACATTCTTCAGCCACCACCATCAACACCGTCTGCTACTAACACCAATCAACTTTATCATTACAACCACCAACACCACTACTTATTGCCACCATTATGATAATCATCACAACACCAACCACCTCCACCGTTACAACTACCACCACCGTCATTACTAGCCACTAACAACTATTACCATCACCACTAAAAACTATCTCCACCATCACTAGCAAGTATACATGTTTCATTTGTTTTAATCAAATAATAATTTTATTTTATTAATTCTTTTTTAATATTTAGTTAATTTTTATTTGAAGTGTATAGTTGTTATGTACATTTAAATAGATTATCTACATTCATATGTTGAAAAACAAACAATTTTAATCAATTAGTGATCAGATCTAGAGACAACATAGTAATCATTTAGATAAACATTCATATTCAGACGTCTAGATTTTAATGAAAACAAATGAGACCGAAGTGGTTCAAGATTCAGAGACTAAAAAAGTTATGGTGGACCACTACAAAAACTTATGTACAAAATCAGAAACTTGGGAGGCGTTTCAATTTTCCAGTGGCCAGAAAATCAATGAAGAGGAGAAAGAATGGTTGCAAAAACCTTTCATCAAGAGGCTGAAGTTTTTAAAGTCATCAGTTCTATGCAGTTGATAAGGCACTTGCCCGGATGGTTTCACATTGGGTTTTTTCAAAGAATGTTGGGAAATTCTCAAAGATGACATCTTGCAACCATTTATAACTTTCACCAAAATGAGTTCTTTGAGAAGTCTTTCCATGCAACTTGCATTTCTTAATGGTGCAGAAGAATTGAAGGATTTCAGGCCTATCAGTCTCATAGGGGGAGTCTACAAGATTACTTCCAAGCTGATTTCTGAAAGATTGGAGAGAGTCCTTTGAAATTTGGTGGAAGAGCACAAATGGCTTTTCTTAAAGGGAGACAGATTCTGGATGCAGTTTTGCTGGCCAATGAACTAGTTAATTCCGGAACTAAAACAAAGAGACCAGGGATACTATGTAAGTTGGATATTGAAAAGGCTTATGATCATGTTAATTGGGAGTGTTTGTTAAAAGTCCTTAGAGATATGGGGTTTGGTAATAAATGGGTCAACTGGATTATATTTTGCATTTCTAATGTGAAATTTCCATTTTGATCAATGGTTGTCTGGAAGGTTTTTTGTGAATATTTAGAGCTTCCCAAGGAACTCTCTATAGCTTTAGATATTCCTCCCAAGAGCTAGTCTCCTTTCTATAAAAGTATCATACACTGAAAAATATGTGCCAATTAGCAGTTAGGTGGTGTGATAATGTGGTGGGTCATCACACTATGGCCAAAATTCACAATAAAAACCAGTTTCAGGATAGGCAGTGGCATGAAGGTATGCTTCCGGGAGGATAACTTGCTAGGAACAGACACCTAAAAGTGCTCTATCCTGATATTCACAGCATAAACCAGCAGCAGGAAGCAACAGTAGAGGAAGTATGGATCAACCAAGAATGAAATCTCACTTTGAGGAGAATGTTGCTTGACTGTGAAATTGGGAGACTAGCAGAATTATATAGCACGTTGAAGCAATTCAAAGGGACATCTAATCTTGAAGACCATATTGCTTGGCAAGGGAACAAGGAAGGCAAATTCGCTGTTATATCAGTTTACAGGGAATACGAATATGCTAACAATTTGATTGGAGTGTGGCATGGAATCGATCTGGCAGGTAAAAATTCCACACAATGTGACTTGTTACACATGGTTGCTGGCAAAAGGAGCAGTTCTGACACAAAACAATCTAATCAAGACAGGAGACCAACTATGTTCTAGATGCTACAGGTGTGGAGGGGAGGCAGAGACCATAAATCATCTCTTTTTACACTACAAGTTGACTTCACAGTGATAGAGGATATTCACTAATCTGAGGAGACTCCAATGGTTATGCCAAGAGGAATTCTTGAGGTTTTAATTTGCTAGAGTAGTGAACGCCACCTATCCCGTCAGAAAGAAAGGTTGAGGATTGTCCCAACTTTCATTTGGTGGATAATATGGGTGGAAAAGGAACCAAATATGTTTTGCAGAAAAAAACTAGTAATATACAGAAGTTGAAATGAAGTGTTTAGCTCTTTTTTATTTTTGGTGTAAAGGGATGTACCTAGCAGATTGTGCTTCAATTTTTGATGTATTAGATTCCTTGTGAGAAGACAAAGGATCAGGAGTGCTTTTTCTGCTCTTCCTTTTGTAATTATGGGTGACTTCCACACTTTTGAGTGGAGTCAATCCATATTTAATATACAAACATGTTTACCATTCTATAAAATAAATAAATATGCTCACACATATTTCTATATTCTGTACAGTATTTTGACATCTATAAACATGTGATTCTTGTAACTCATTTGTGTCAAGTTTCATTTCAAGTTTAGTATCATGGCAGGGATAAGACATTAGCTCTCTAAATCTCTCTTCCCCTTAATATTTTTCACAGTTTTATAGGAGTTGCCTGTACTTGTAGGATCCAATTTAATGTTTCTAGAGATTTGTATGTTAGTATCAAATTTAGAAAACCTTTACTGTTAGAAAATTCACAAATTAATTTATATTGGTGTAAAATGTGTTTGGATAGAGAGATGGTAGTGTGGGTTTGTATGACGACACCAACTAGCTTTGTATTGTACTATTGTAGCACTGTAGTTGTAGTTGCTGTTTCTCTATTCTTATTGATTTGTTACCTTACTGCAGAAATCGACTAGCGTTTGGCTTGCAGACAACACATAATACTTTGGGGAATCTGCAACTTGTTTCACAATATTTGACTGTATTGGGGAATCTAGGACTTGCCCTCCGCGACACTGTACAAGCTAGGGAGATCTTGAGGTCCTCTCTTACATTAGCTAAGAAGCTTAATGATATTCCAACTCAGATCTGGGTATTATCGAATTTGACAGGTTTCACACTCTCGATCATTTATTTCATGTGACCTACTTCTTCTGTTGTATATGTGCCATCACCTAAGTATATCTCATGCTTTATTCTGGTTTAGTTATTCTTTTGAATGGCCAAAGCAACAGAGTTCATGGTATCCTTTAATATGTATCAAATATATATATGTTGCGCATGTATTTGTTTAGGGAAGATAGTTCTATATTTCTAAAAGTCAAGCTTTCCTCTTCATGCAACTTTTTGTCTTCACCCTGTTTATTCAGCCTTTATAAAAATTCTTTTAAACTAAATTTAGCCCATCTTTTTTCCTCCTTAGCTTGAAGAGATACGCATGTCGAGAATTTCCATTCATTTCCTACTTTTTCCTTTTCTGGTGTACATAACCTCCTTTTTTCTTCTTCTTGAAGTCATAAGGGTAGGGATGCAAAGGGGGCAGGACAAACCATAACCAACCCTTCCTTGCCCTGTTTAGCATTTCTTGATGACTTTTCCTTGCCCTGCCTTGCCTCGTTTGAGGTTTCTTTCAGTTTTTCTTTTTATTTCACTTTGCAGTATTTTAATTTTTTAAAATAATTTTTTGAACTTTGTGTAGACAATCTTTTACTAATATGTTCCCGTTTTCATATTTGATTCATGCTTGTTGATTTTGGATCCTTCAACTCAACTAGTGAAACAAAAATTGCACTAGAAACTGTATACTGATTGTTTTGAAGTTAAATATTTGGTATTTCAAGTGAAATAATTCAAACCATTAAATAGTTCTCAAGTATTTCATGTTGTTAGAATAGAAATAGGAATATGAATAGTATATAAAGTTCTACTTGGATAAGGATTCTAATGTAGCATCTTTAAATAGGACTCAATGTAATATTGTATATACTGAATTCGGTAATATTTTCCTCTTATATTTCTCACATGGTATTAGAGTTGATCACTTTGTGTTTTCTTGACATTCTGCATGAAATTTGTGTATTTGTTTGGTGACTTATGTTGATATCGTCATCACTGCCGATGATCAGGATAATATCACTAATTTGAGTGCTCTCGTTCAACATTTCTAGACTAAAACCTCGACATACTAAAGTACTTTCTAGGCATTGCGGTTGCTCAGTCCAGATCAAGTATTGTTATTTCGCAATACAAGTATGCCTTAAACATTCTTGAGGAGAATGAACGATTGGATGTAGACCTATTGACACCTACGGATCCGAATGTTGAACTTTTTGCCAATACGAGGGTGTGTGGGGGGGGGGGGGGAGCTCAACGATCCTAGAAGGTATAGGCGACTGCGTTGGAAAGTTAAATTATCTCATACCGACTAGACCTGATATTTGTTTTCCTGTGAGTGTAGTAAGTCAGTTTATGACTTCCCCTTGTAATAGTCATTGGAATGTGGTTGTTCGTAGTCTACGATATATAAAAGCTCTAGGTAAAGGACTTCTCTCGAGGATCAAGTCCATGAGCAGATCATTGGATATACATACGATGTTTGGACAAGATCACCCTCTAATAGACATTCTACATTTGGATATTGTGTTTTAGTAGGAGGTAGTTTGGTGTCCTGGAAGAGTAAGAAACAAAGTGTAGTTGCTCGATCTACTGCATAAGCGGAATATCGAGCAATGGTTGTAGCAACTTGTGAGCTAGTTTGGATTAAACAGTTGCTGCGAGAACTAAAGTTTGTAGAAATCCATCAGTGGAACTTGTGTGTGACAACTAAGTGGCCCTTCATATCGCATGAAATCTGGTATTTCATGAGAGGAGTAAGCACATTGAGATTGATTGTCACTTTGTCCGAGAAAAAAATACTCTTAAGAGACATTGTTACATAATTTGTGAAGTCGAGTGTTCAACTTGCAAATATTTTTGCCTAGTCCCTCATGGTCCTCGTGTTAGTTACATCTGTAACAAGCTTGGTACATATACAAGCTTGGTACATATGACTTGTATGCACCAACTTGAATAGGAATAGGATTGTTATTTAGGAGAGTTAGAATAGGAATAGGAATAGTATATATAATCCTAATTGGATAAGGACTGTTATGTAATGTCTATAAACAGAGCTCAATGTAATATAGTAGATACACAATTCGATAATGTTTCTCTTATATTTCTCACACATGTAATGATTCATGCTTGTTTCTAAATCCTTGTTACTGCTTATTCGTGATTTTTGTACTTTGTTTTACGAAGATCCCTCATTTAAGAGTCACTTGCCTTATTTTTTACTAGTTAGCTGTCTTTACATTTGGAATTTGTAAAGATATGATACTTGAGCCTAACTCAATCACAAAAGCTAGCTCATGAGGGAGGATTCCCCAAGTCCATAAAAGGAGACCACCAGTCTATTCCCCAACCAATGTGGGACTTTTACCCACTCTAACACCCCCTTTCACATCCAGGCACAACTGGAGTGTGGACCGGGAGTCCAAATGCGGATGAACCTGACTCTGATACCATGTAAAGATATGGCACCTGAGTCTAACTCAACCCCAAAAGCTAGCTCATGAAGGGAGGATTGTCCAAGTCCATATAAGGAGACCACCAATCTATTCCCCAACCAATGTGAGACTTTTACCCACTCTAATAGAATTGACATGTCAATATGTGTCCGAAAGAAATATGATAGGCAATCCTCTTATTCTTGTTTCTCGTTTTCTTTTTGCTAATTGTTAAAAAAAATATACTAGAAAAAATTAAATGAACCAAGCATATTCAGTCCTGATCTTCCTGTAGGAGAAAAAAAAGGAAAAAAAGGAATACTTCCTGATAATAATAAGAAGTATATTTTTAAATGTTTTGAAAGATTCAAAGGAACAAGGATAGCATATCAGGATCAGAAGTATTAGAGGGGACAGAATGTAAAAGAAAGAGATCAACTCCTAACTTTAATATCTATCCTCTCAAAAACATCTTTTTTTCTTGTCTAACGCATCTTATTAAAATTTACTGGCTTATATAATTTCACACCATTTAAAATTTTAACCGAGGTCTGTCTTGCCTGCCCTACCTACCCTGTCCATGTAAAATTTTGTTTGTCGTTGCGTGATTAACCCCTCGCTCTACTTCATTGGCATTCCTAATCTAGGGCTCTTGCTATTTTTTCACCTTAAAAGTTTTGAGTCAAACACCAAATTTGTTATAAACTTCTTATTTATTTTATCCATTTTTTGATGGTGGAGTTATTGTGCATGCATCCGCCTCTTGTTTTTTCTTGTTCACTGTTTCCCCTTTAAAATAAATCCTCAAGGTAACTGAAAAAACATTTGTTAAAGGGTATATTGGTTCTCATCTGATTAAATCTAAGGGTGGGGATAACCAGAGTTAAATAGATCTTATCCTTACAAGGAGACGTGATAGAACCACATGTATGGACTGTAAGGATATATCAGAAGAAGCGATGGCCACCCAACATAGGTTTGTGGTCTTGAATGTAAATCGTAATAGTAGACAACCTACAAATTGATCACTTTTTCCCCCTATTTTGGTTTTCAAAAAAGAGTAGATGACCTACAAGCAACTAAGAATTCAATGGTAGGCATTAGTTGGTGTTTCAGGAAAAAACTAGGAAAAAATTAAAACTTTGCATATGTGAGCTCGTTGACATTGCCGGTCCCAAGCCCAAATGATGGAGGTATGTTGTCGAGGGTCAATCGGAAACAACCTTTCTACGCCTTAAAGGTAGGGTGTAAGGTTGCATGTATCTTACCCTCCCCAGATCCCACTTGTGGTATTTAACTGAGTTTGTTGTTTCAGGAAAAAACTAGGGAGGATGGACGATGGATCATAGAACTTAGAGCGGGACCCAGACATCCTGTAGAAGAAAATGTCGAGTTGCATAAAAAATAGCAAGTGACGTGTCAGGTGTGTCTTGAGTTTTAGGACATTGACCTCAAGAATTAGTGTTGAAATGAGGATGTGCAAAGGGGTTATTAAAGCTATAGGAGAATGCCAGAGGAACTTACCAAAAGCAGAAGAATATATAAGTTTTTGAAATTTGAGGAATATAAGAGAATTGAGAGGGCTGCTAAGAAGGCTATTAATACAACTTGAGGGGAAGCTCTAGATAGCCTGTTTCATAACCAAGGACACAAGAAAAGGGAAGAAATGTTAAACTAGCATGACTGAGAGTGATGAAGAGGCATTTTGATTAATTGTTCAACTCAAACCACAAGAAAAAACTTTTGGATATGTAAGTGCATGATAGAAACACTTGTAATATAAGGTTGTCAAAAGTAAAGGATAGCATGAAAAATATGAGAACAAAGCCTATGTTACTGATGATAACCCCATAGAGGTATGAAATTTTCTTGTAGTGGTTGGATTAAGATGGTTCTCCAAGCTATTTAATGTTATACTAACAAATGGTAGGATACCAATGAGTGGAGAAAGAATACCCTGATTTCAATTTTTAAAAACAACGGAGATATTTAAAGTTGTGCGAACTGTCGTATTATACTTATGAGTTATTATGAAGGTCTGAGAAAGAGTGATGGAATGTAGACTTGGGAACACTACAAGAGTGACGAACTGGTTTGAATTTATTCTTGGTAGATCTACAACAGTGACTATATTCTTGATATAAAGAAAGAACTACACATTATGTTGATCAACCTAGAGAAAACATATGATTAAGTACACTATGAAACGTCCTTTGGTGGGTGTTGGGGAAGAAAGGAATTTATATTTATCTAAATTTCATAAAGGACTTGTATGAAGGGGTAGTTACTAGCGTGGGAATATAATAGGAGATGAAAATGTGTTTTCCTTAATTGTGGGTTTACATAATGATCAGTGTTGAGCCCATACTTGTTTACACAAATTTGGATGAGCTAAGCAACTATAAAAAATGAGGTCACATGGTGTATGCTATTTGATAACGATATTGTGCTAATTGATTGAACTAAAGAAGGTGTCAAATTCAAAGAAATTGTGCAAGTCCTGTCATTTTCTGCAAAATATATTGCAAGAAGAATTTTGAATGAGATTCACTAATATCAGTGGCGGAGCTACAGTGTCCTAACGGTGTCCAAAAAGCACAGTATGTGCAGGGATTCGAACCCACTCCCGCAATATGGGCGTTACTGGAAAGCCTCAAACCACTGGGTCGCGTCACCTTGTTGTGTCAAGGGTTTCCAAGTATTAAATTTAACCGCTTCGAGTTGCATTTTACTCATACGGTATAATTTTCCAGCGAAGGGTGGCACCCTTCGCTGGAAAATTATACCGTATGAGTAAAATGCAACTCGAAGCGGTTAAATTTAATACTTGGAAACCCTTGACACAACAAGGTGACGCGACCCAGTGGTTTGAGGCTTTCCAGTAACGCCCATATTGCGGGAGTGGGTTCGAATCCCTGCACATACTGTGCTTTTAAAATCATTTTTAAAAGAACTCCTGTTTTATTATTACTCTAAGTTAAATAACTACAATTAAATTACTTTCTAAATAATAGTTAGTAAATTTGTTATTTTTGAATTAATTCAATTGCTATTCATCAAAATAATTCTTAATTAGAAATCTACAACTTAAAAATCTAATAAAAACGAAAACTTAGTAGCCAATTGAATTTTCAATGAATTTGATTCTGTTAAAATATTTCTATAACACTGTTAAAAGTGAACAACAGAAGACATCATTTGATTCTGCTTTCATTATTCATGTTTTGTTATTGTTGTTGTCACCCAGAGATCAGTGAAAGCTTGAAACGTAAAAATGATTTCGTTTTAAGCTGAATCCCTTTGCTTTGTTTGTTCACTACATATTAAATTAAATACAAATATTAAAGATAAATATTATGTGGTTTGATTTTTAAAATTTCGGAACAATATTCATAAATAATATTAATATTACGTAGTTCAATTTTAAATTTTTCAGTGCTTTCATTCATCAATTTTATTTTATTTTTGCTTATGTAATACTTGGACACCCTTCATAAAATTTCTAGCTCCGCCACTGACTAATATAATTGCATTGTGGTACATCAGTCATCTTCTTGAGGGTAGGATGATGTTGTTAAGATGTGGCTACAGAGAGTGTAATTAGCTAGCTCAAGCTTCTTGCAAGGCCTGATTTGGATTTAAGACGAGTTTATCTTTAATTCCTTCTCTTGGTCCCTTGAACTAATTTTAGTTGGTCGATTTTTACTTTTTTTTTTTTGTGCAGCTATGTACCAGCAACTGGGAGAGAAAGGGAGTGAAATGGAGAATCTTGATTACCAAACGAAGAAAGTAGAGGATCTACAAAAAAGGATTTCTAGCGCATGTTTGTCCAGTCACCATGTTGAACTGGTAAAACCTTTCACCCTTTTGTGCTAGCGCTTTTTACCTTATTGAGTAAATAGGGTTGTGAATGTGACCGGTGGACAGCTTAAATACTACTCATTTACTTTACTGACATGACTCAGATTGCCCAAGTAAAAGCTGAAGCCCATCAGTTGAGTGAGATTGACATTAAACGAGCAATCTCGGGCCCTTCTATGAGAGTTGATCTGGACATTCCCGAATCCATTGGTCTGTCAGCAACTTCTCCCATGGCATCATCATCAAGGCTTATGGATTTTGATATGGGAAGACTGCGAAAGAGAAAAGCTTAGTTTTCTACTTGTAAATTTGTAATTATTTCTTCGATATAACCAATGTAAGAGGTGATAGTGTGCTTCCTTTCCTTCTTGTTCTTTCAGGGATGTCCAATTATGATAGTTTACGGATCTTTATTGTACAGTGATATTGTAAAAGATACTCCCTAACTTCTTCCCAGAAAAAAAGAAGGGATGATAAACTAATGACTAGAATTGCCAAAAGATATTTGCTATTCATACAGTTAATGGTACAATCATTTTGTCTAGTTTCTTCTAAAATCCAGATTGCACATGGAATCTATCTCACTTAACCTGTCAAGCCATTAGACGAGTCTTGGGCGAATATTGAATCACATGTGTTTGGCACATTTTGCACAATCTCAATGTTAGCACAGTGTCTTATGAAGTGAAGTGCTACGTTTTAAACAAATTAGGAAGAAAAAAAAGAGAACGATTTCCATGTTTTAATGTAACATTATAATGTTAGTGATGGATAAACTTGTTCGAATAATTTTCCTAAATTTCAATTGCTGAATATATATATATACATATTAGTTTCACCGTATTATATAGTATACGATGTTGTAAAATGAATACTACTAAATTAAAGCTTTTTAGTAAATGAAAGAACATGGAAAAAGTGTTTTAAAATTATTAATACAGATTGTCATAGAGTTACTTGTCTTTTGAGATCAAAATGAATACATATCATTGAAACATTTCAAAGTACATTCAAAGTTTAACTATGGGGAGAAAGTGACATTTCTTTAGCAATATTATTTTTTACTTCACTCAATTTTGTAAGCAAATTTAACCAACATAAGAGAAAAAAAAGTGTCAACATAAAAAAGGTTACCAGTAGCCTTTCCTTTTAAAGTTAAGACCATAAACGATGGACACCATTTAAGTACAATTTTTCTGTTAAATATTAATGCTTGAAATTTAGTATGTGCATGACACTAATAACGATTACCATAAATATTTCAATATTTTATCTTTATACGTAATTTACTCAATTAATATTTGAGTAAGGGTATCATAAATCGGTAATTTTATGAAAAATTATACTTTTATAGTGAATGTCAACGTTGTTATAAGTAGAATGTTATAGAGATTAAAAATATAACATAAAAAATTAGTTCTAAAGAAAATTAGCTTGACCAATTCTTTGTTTTAGATATATATATATATATATATATATATATATATATATATATAT